>NQFO01002960.1:0-16300 GCA_003991265.1 Pseudoperonospora humuli | reverse complement strand
CTCGCTTTCGTGCTACGATGCCAGAAAATTCACCGACTTTAGTATTAATGCTGCAGGTTACACACATCCACCTCCTGAGTTATCGTCGAATAGAGATGAGGAAGCAGACAAGAGAGGTGTCGTCATGGTCGCGTACCCCAAGGTCGTCGCTGGATTGTATGCTATTGTTCGCATGTTGAGGTCACTGAGATGTGCGTTGTCAGTGGAAGTGTGGATCGACTTGAAGGAGATAAAAGCGAATCATTCTGTAATAGTCGAGCTGGTCAAGCACTACAATGTACTGTTGAGAGTCATTGAAGACCCCAATGCATCCAAGTTCCATGCAAAACCTTATACGATCTACCACTCGAGGTTTGAAAGTGTGCTGTGGCTAGACTCTGACAATGTCCCAGTCCGCGACCCAACGTATTTGTTCGAAACACCCGAGTTTGTCAAGCATGGAGCGATCTTCTGGCCAGATTTTTGGAGACCTGCGATCGATACGCCATTCAATGTGCACCAGCAGAGCGCACTGTGGACACTGCTTGATATGCCGTTTACCGACATGTTTGAGCAGGAGAGCGGCCAATTGTTGGTGAACCGTTCACGATCACAAGCTGCGCTCTCGAAGCTCATGTTCTACTCGTCACATATGCCACGATTGATGACGGATTGGCAACTTGTGTGGGGCGACAAAGATTTGTTCCGCCTCGCGTGGCTAAACACGTCCACTCCCTTTTATATGGTGCAACATCTCGTAGCTCTCGGTGGGCTGTACGACGCGGACGAGAACGTTTTCTGCGGCGTCTCCATAATTCAGCGTGATCACTTATGTTCTTTAGCGAGCTACATGATACTCTCTTAGGATGATGAGGGATCTTCTTGGTGCTCTTCTATACGATGGAAGAGCAGACAATGAGCGCACGGTCAAAGGGATATCATCGGTCACTGAGCAAACGTGATTATAACGGAACGCTGACTCTGTTTAAGCGAAGACGTGATTATTCTCACGACTATGGCAATCATTCCAGTAAAGCCATACATCATTACCCACAAGCGACATCAAGGTCACGACATCTTCGTGGTGGCTAGAGGCTTTCTTGGACTTCGACGCTTGTCTTTGACAATAGCTGCGATAGATCGGGGAATGACCACCACGATGAAGAGCCAACGAAGAATACTTATGATGACTGCTTTACACAAGCACAGAGGGCTTAGCACGCAACGGTTGAGCACCGATGAGATGAAAACGCAACTTACCACCATCTCTTGTTGTCCTCGCCACTTCACGACTAGGAAGGGGAGATCCCTCAAAGCACAGCGTCAATGCGCTTGCATCAAAGCACACTTTTTAAAATTGACCAAACAAATAAAGGTAATCTATGATAATTTATTACCTTTATTTGTTTGGTCAATTTTGTCAGGAAATTAGAACGGAAAGTATGACTACAGCACCTCCTGTCTCTGATACATTTAGCTTTCACTATTCGTATATCAAGCTCACGACGGCAATCATCAAAGCGATAAGCTCACAATGGCAATCACTAGAGCAAGAAGTGCAATTGAATTTGCGGTAATCCATTTCCAAAACTTGGACCGAATCAAACTCTGCACATTACACGATGAGACGCTCTTTCAGCATATACTTACATCAACCAAAACACTCGTTTGAGAGCTGCAGGTGGTTTAAACTCTACGCACCTTAAACTTCGGTCGAATTGGGTTGTCGCGGAGGTATTGCTCTTCGTTGAAATCGGAGGGTCTCTCGATTGGCAATGTTTGCGAAACGATAGTACGTTCGTTCCAACCACCAGCCTTTCGTCCGCCTTTAAAGCCTACAACAATGCCTTGAAAGCGCCCCATCCGACCATGTTGTTCACCGACTTTCTGCATCACGTCGATGAGCCTCGAAGAAACTGGCATCTTGACTGAATGTTTCGTACCCTTGACGTCACAAACCCAGACCTCAACTTCGTGGTTGTCCACCACAGCATTGTCGTGGTGTAGACCAAGCTGCTCCGTCGCGGATCGCATCGAAGGCGACATCAAGTTGCCAGAAGCCGTTTCCTTTCTTGTGATCGTTCGCTCGTATGAGTTGTCAATCAGAGAATAAGAGAACGAGAACAACACTACTTCTATACCCTCCTAAATTCGATGCGTCATTCTTCGAGATCTTCTTTTACTTTTGCGTACGACGCCGCGCGAGAATGTGCCTCAACTGGAAACTGTAGAAAAAGAATGTCGTTGAGTGATCAGCTGTGACCACGTAGAGTGCGCCGCCGAGTACTGAGACCGCCACGTGGACGTAGCCATCAACATGCTGGCGCTGCTCAAGAGAGAGATACGCTGGAAAAGGGCGTAGAAGGCGCAGTACAGAAATATTCATGTTTTCAATGAATAATCACCCATATCCTGTATACCACCTGCTTGTCGTGAACTCAGATCAGTCCTGGATACCGAGCATCGCAATATGACCAGCTCTTACGGTAACGATGACATTCACTTGGTGCTTGTTTCGCATTCGGTCAAGCCATGGACAAAATCACTGTACATCCTTCACGTTTGCAATGACAGTGCGCTTTGATGCATCATGTAGCTCCAAAGTTTATGAGATTGTTGAGGCTTATTAGTTTAAAGCGTTTATTCTTACTTCTCTATCATTTATCGTCGAGGTGGAAAGAAGAGTTTCGTCGTCGTGAATTAGATGACATCCCTGAAATCACGGCAGAGAACGACCCTGAAGCTTCGGGGGAGGCAAGATTGACTGCCAAAGTTACATGAGAAGATGGATGCTTTGCTGGTAACTTCACGCGGAAGCGTGCGACGGACGCTTTCGACCTTGCCTCTACGCAAGCAAAGAAGCAGCGGAAGAGGAAGTTACGCAAGGGTGTGGCGGTGGATACCCCGCAAAAGCTTATGAAATACCCCACTGCGACCACGCAGAGTGCAGCGCCTCAGCGACGTGAACGTGAAGACACGAGGGAGAAAAATCGCGGAAGTGAGAAAGTATCCTTCAGATATTCGAGATAACATTTTCACTGCTCCCTATGGTAAGGATGCCTCTAACAGTTACTCCGGTGACTACCTCTGATGAGATGAAGCACGCAATGACTGTACGACACAAAGTGTTCGTTGTTGAGCAAGGAATCCGAGAAGCTGTAGAGAAAGACGATCCACACGACAAAGAGCCGAGCACAATCCATTTTGTGGGCAAAGACTCCGAGACGGGCGAATATGTGGCGGTGGCGCGCTGCTTGCTGAATGAATGGAAGCGCGAGGCCAAATTTGGTCGTATAGCTGTGCTTGCTACATATCGAGGCAAACATTTTGGGACGCAGCTCATGGATGCGATTGAGGAACATGTGCGCGATCGTGTCAACTTGTTTGTGCTATCTTCGCAGTATGAACGAAAAGGGTTTTATGAAAAGTGCGGCTACAGCTGCACAAGGGACGAGGTCTATCTGGAAGAAGGTATTCAACACTGTTATATGGTCAAACCGGCTACGAAGATTGTCTAGAGCGAAGTGTAGTGTAGCACCTCAGCTTAATTGACCGCTTTTGTCTCTATCGCAAAGTAGTATCCTTGAATCAATCTGCGTCCGTATTCCGCTGGCCCCGAGCACTACGGCTTCTTCAGAATCGAAGCTTCTAGTTTTGATAGCAGAGCGTCCAACAAACACTTTCATCTGCTGTCATATGAATTCGGCCTTTGCATCTCAGCCGATAAGAACCAATGCACAAAGATTCATTTTGGAAATACCTGTGTGCGGCTGCAGAGGGCAATTGCTTCACGAGCTGAACATTCCTGTATACGCGCGAGATCGAATCATGTTATTGTGTGCACTAGGGCTGTAGTGATGAACGGTAAATTGATATCCGTGCTTGGTCTTCGCAAAATATAACAGCCTCCAGAATATGATACTGCAGAACGAAACAGCAGATCATACACTAGACGACCTGGTGCAAATGGAAGAGTGGATGCTGTATCCGCCATACAGCCAGCTCAGCCACACGACAGGCTAAAAGACATCCACCAATCACAGTTGAAGTGCTAGACTAAGGCGCATGGAGCACTTCAAACGGTGCATATGCCGACTCAAGACAAACTACGACGATGATGGAGCTCCAAGCACAGACTGAGCGCAAGATTCAGAGACAGAAGTCTGATGACACTATCGAGGAGAACGCTTTCAAGGAGGGCAAGTCCCGTGTCGTCTGAACACAATCTGCTGTAACCCTCTTCTTCGACACGAGATTCAACGCAGCGCTCATGGGCTGAAACAGATCAAGATGGAGCATCTTGTCAGTCTTCACACGCTCTGATGCCTGGATAACGGTCTCTCTCTACCCGGCTACACCGACATGACTTTCTTTGATCACTGTTGTTCGGGCGTGGTGTCAACTCCTCAGATGCGTCTCACTGCAGAGAAGAACCTCGTCTTATAGGAAAGTATCCGTGTGTATCAGCCACAGAAAGCATATCACGGACTCGTTGAAGTCTGTATTGCACTGGATGCTCTCAGCTCAAAAGTAAACATCGTGAGCAGATGATGGTCAACGCTGGCGTGATGATTCGCGAGCACTTCGAGAAACGTCTCTGGCTCTACGTGCTGATGACATTTGGCGAGCTTAGTAGCGTTTCCACCAAGAAGCCAAAGAAGGCGAAATACAAACTCTCGAAAGCGATCATGCGTGCGTGCAAGAGTACCGACGAGACGGACATGACGAAAGCGTTGCAGATGCGAGACATTCTTACATCAGATGACACCGACTGGAGCGCACAGTGAAATTCGTTGGCAGACTGCATGCAAGAAAATGGTCTAGGGTTCTACGCTCGACTGATGTGGAAGTTTCAGAGCGCGGCTGAGAAGAGGATAGTGGAGACGCCTGACGAGAAGAGAGTCCGGGCGCTCTCGCTTTTCCTATGACTGAGGTAACCGTTCTGATTCCATCCGACTTGGAGATTCACGCATCACAACCAAAATGGCGTTCACATCGTCACTGCTGAAGAATGTTTATGAATAGCTCCACCCACACCGTGCATCGGATACCAAAGTAGTACCAAGCGGTGCGGCGCTCCCGAGAAGTGCTAATTTAGAATCTCAACAGCCTACGCCCAATGATGTTTCATGACCAGAGTATAAGTGATGACATCGAGAGCTGTGTGAAAGCCAGCAGACATCTGCGTCGAGCCTCTCGAATTCCGACTCGCATATCGGCTTATGCAGGTCCACTCGTAATTCTGGTTCCTGCAACAGTCGCGTCCGCGTATCATCTACTGTGTTCGCGGCGGATACAGTTCAGTTGAGGCTGAAAAAGCGCTTTTTCGAATGTGTGCTTGCAACGCAACTGTAGGAGTATACGCGAAGACTGCTGGTGCCGCTTTTCCAGTCGTAGTTGAGATGGCACTTGGTGGTAACGGCGAAGAGCACACAGCGCTGACAAGCACCCGCGACAAGATAAGCTCATCATCGAGACTACTGAGTCAAGAAGCAAGGCAAAATGACCCATTTAGCTGCACTCGAGCCGCAGTATTGGTGCCATGATACGTTACTTGGCTTGATTTCATGTTTGGTAGATTGCAAAGGCGAGAACAAGAGAATGAGGCTCAAGCTGAGCAAGTTGGTCGACTAATGATCGAAGTGCGAGTTAGCAAAGACGAGTAAAAATGCTGTGCCATCTTCTAGATGATTGCTCGTCGGGACTACGAAATAGCAAACTCGGAGCGTCTGAATGCATACCTGAGCGCTTGGTGCTTGAAGTAGAGTCTCGGAAGCTGTTGCACGACGCATTAGCCCTCCATTTAGCCACAGTAACAACGGTGTTTACTCGTCGATCTGCGTCGGTGCACGCGTCTCGAAAATCTCGTAAGAGAGCTTACCAGCGCTCACGCTGTTCACTACGACTAAGCCCGCATACTGTTCACATATCACATATAATCGACACGAAAAACTATGGTTCAACAAATTTGGGAATCGCCCAAATATGAGCTAGTTGACGCTTTAAACAGGGCATCTGATACTAATTTACAGCCGACCAGGACGTGTTGCAATTGTCCTATGTGAGCTGCTATTGTTTATCTGACCTATAAGGATTTGTCAAATGTCCACTGGTTTATAGATGTTGATGTCCCAGCACGAAGACGCTATGGAGACGTTTCTTCTAGCGGAACTTTAGTGAATCGTATACCGGATTCGCTTAGTGTTGCTCATTGAATGCTGGCGGCACTTTTGCTTCCAGCCTCATCTGTCACGAGCTGCGCTTTCGAGTTTGTAAGCAATTACAAATGCGTGGCAATCGGAAACAGGTATACGATGTTGGAAAGTTGCTGTTCTCGCCAGGTACCTCAAACAAGAACTGGTCAACGCTAGCGTGATAATGCACGAACGCTTCTTCAAACGCATCCAAGTCTACGCAGAAATCACTTACGAATGTTCAAGAGCAATCTTACCAAGAAAGTGAAGAAGAACAAGTAAAACTTTGGGAACGTAATCGTGCATGCGTGCTGTAGTATCAACGACATGTGAATGTGACGGAAGCGCTGCAGATGTAAGACGTTCTCACGCAAGAAGGGTGCCGAGAGGAGCGGTATAGCGAACACAAAGTCTCCCATGGCGACACTACTGTCTTCCAATATTGAATGATCTGGGCAGAGAAGACTGAGAGTTTGCACGCATGCAGAAATCGCTATTGGAACCTTGGCTATTCACGGCCAAGACTCGAATGTAGAATGGCTTGGCACTCTCCAGTCCCGTAAGAAGAATTGACGTGGTCGTCACAGTAACTTCGGTAGCTAAGCTGAAACCGATTGAGTCTGCGTACTGCAGAAGGCAACTCTCTAGACTGACGCCACCTAACACCATGCCAAGCTCACTTAATATGGGGCAGCTCTGAGGAACTTGCATTGTTCCTGCGCACGGAATACCATGCACTGGTATACGAGGCGGTTGCCAAATGACTTGCAGTGCCAGTACAGCAGATTGTGCTTAACAAGGAACCTCATGACAACCGAAAATGGAGCTATCCTTTGACTACAATTACTGCAGATCAAGTACCTGATCCTCCACTATTGGTCTTTTTAAGTTCGTTTTCGGGCACAACGCTCGAGTTACAGATCCAGCCGTCCACTCGAGATGGTCAAGAACCTGATTCTGGAAACACTACTCCCCGGACACATGGTCTCAAACTCAGAGATATCACAGGCATGGCGCATCGTTGTCCATCGATTCTCTTGGAACGACTTTGCCAATGACGATATGCCAGGAAGATTCCAGTTGTAGACCTCGACTTGCTTCTTGATGCGCGTGTAGAAACCCCTCACGACGTGCACGAGAGCGCACATCAAGCTCAATGCGACTACTCTGCATATGCAGACACAGACTAACGCTACCACTCTTCCTCATGCAGTCACCACTCTTTATTGTCTTTGCTGTAGAGTATTCGCTTGATGCTGACATCGTGATGAGTGCCGTGTACTTTAAGTCTAGGTTGTGGTTCAACGCAAATGCACTTGATTATTTGGAAATACATGATGAAAAACACCTTGCTTGGATGCTATGAAAGTACCAAGAGTCCGTAACGGTCAGTTGGGCAAAACGAGTTGTTAGTGGACACCTCCGTCAAGAGCGAAGCACATATAAGCTTCAGAGAACGAAAGTATACGCTACCCGGCGGCATCTACATTCACCTATTTCAAGATGAGTCTTCCTTCAGCCGCTTGTCAATTTGTTCGGCGGCCAACCAGTTCGCAAAGTCTTCGTAGTAGGGACGCATCTTAAGAAAATCTGGTTCCTCTAGTGGTTTCAATACAGCAGTGACATCGTCTAGCTTCAATTTTTCGTACTTCCATGACTCCAAAGCTTTGTCAGGGAATGTGACGATCCACCAATTGCGATACTTCAGGAAGTGGGGGTACATCGGGTGTACAGAAAGCTCGGAGTCCGGCACTGAGTAAAGTTTCAGCAAAACACGAACTTCATATAGCTCCTTTTTTTGTCGCATCCACAGCTCCACAGCTTCGTCAGGAAAAGTCTCGATCCACCAATCGCGATATATAAGGAAGGATAAATAGTTTTGGCTCTGCTGCAGCGTCAAACCTTTTCTCTGGTTGCCTCTCGACAAAGCATATAAAACTTCGTCTGGTATCTTCTTCTCTTTCATCCACGACAATATTTTGTGCTCACTGGTCCAGCTTGTATACACCAACTGTAATAGGCCAAGCGTATTATCAGAGAGCGTTTTGTACTCGTGCTGCAACCACTTTTTAATAAAAGCTGGTGATCTTTTATCGTTCAGATACTTCCACATTCGTTCCATGATATCAGAATATTCTTCGAGGAGCTTTTTGTACTCTGAGTGGTACTTGGTCGCCATCTTCCCTTGTCCCGAAAACATTTCGTTCAATTTCCTCAGAACATCAGCGGGGTCAGTTTTTCTACGAAACCACGTGGCGTACTCGAAGCCCAGACGTGCTTGGTGATCATAGTACGCCTTTTTGTAGTCCAAGTATACGTCGTGCTTTACACTTCGCTGCTTAGGTTTTCCAAGACGTTCGAAGACTACTTCCGGGCTTTCATCTTCCATCAACCACTTCGTCGTCGATTGCTCTAGCTTGATTTTATATTCGCCAAACGCCTCATCGATCGCCATCTCGATATTTCTTTTGTCGCCGTCGAAGGACATTTCTGAATGTGCTATCTTCTCCACAATTAACCATCTAGGTGTGTCGCTCCAAACCATTTCCTTGATTTCCTTCATCATCTCTTCTTCGTTCGGGTATGTGAGGTGATAGAATGTCGGCCTATTCTCAGCTGAAAGTGAGATCAGGGGGTGTTCTTTCTCAAGGTGATACACACGCTGAAGATCTTCAAGCTTGGCTTGATCGGCGTGCGGGGAAGCAGGAAGACGGGAGGCGCGAGACGGGTGAATCCCATGAGGAAAATCAAGCATCCTGTCTTCGTCAGTAGTCAGCAATGCGCTGTCAGTAGACTGCACTATCGACGTCTCAGGAGCGGTAGGAGGTGGTGCGGGCAGGTTATTTCCCTCATGGTGGTCGGTGGCTTGAGCAAATTCCTTACATTCCAGTGTCGAAACCGCTGCGAGACAAGCAACGAGCTTTGTCGTAGCCAGCATTGTCTTTCTTGTTAGCGTGTGGGATGCAGGGAAAGTACTAATCAGCCCTTACCGTGCAATACTCAAATTGAGTGCAAGAAATCGGTATCTTTCGAGATGTGTGGTTGAAAATTATGGTCAGACGGTCGACACTACCTAACCTCAAGGTAGATCGAAGGCTGTGCGCTTGTCTGGTCAACGTCGCATCACGTGTGTACATCAAGGACACTCAGGTGGGACAGTGTAGAAGCGACGCCAATCACTCAGTCGGTATGAGTGCCAAACTTTGATATGAACGGGCTCTATTGCACTGGACTTCGGCCGATGTGCTCAAGTGCAGATTGTAGTGGAAGAATGTTACAGAGTGCTTCACTGCAACCGACTGACACTGTGGCATGAACGTGCCATCAACATGCTGGAGATGCTCAAGAGCGAGGAGCACGCATCTAGACTTTCAAATAGGAATACAAAAAGTACGGACTTAGACGACTGTGATCGTCTTTCTTATCGCCGTCTATCACTAACGACGTCGTTGCTTGCGCAATTCACTGGAAGTATCGAGCAATGATGTGGTGGCCTCCATGTAACTGGAGATGCGTGCTTCTGCGCCCGAAGACTAAAGCATTGGCATCGCTCAAGTTGCCATCTCTTGCTGTCCCTCCATTTCGGCCAAACTCTACGATTAGAGCTGAATGCGGAGCTATCGTAGCTCATGACGCATCTGACGGTCTCGTGTCTTAGCGCCCTGAGCTGGAGAAGTACTGTGTGATTTCAGGAGTAAGCGTGTGGTTCATTGGCATCGACGTAGTGGAATTTGAATCCTGTGACAATCTTCCGGACGACCACTCAACGGTACAGTCTTTCCGTCCTTGAGGTCGCTAGTGTGGAGAGCAAGGAGAAGCCCATCGAGGCACACACAGTGCCTGCAGCTAGACAGCTCATGACGGCCTAGCATTAGCCTATTTGCGTGACACCAAGCAAGATCGGCAATTACTTTATCATGGACCCGCTGCAGGACGAAGAGCTTTGTATGACGGCGTAAATGAGTATAGCCGTTCATCGTGAGGGCAGTGTTTACGGCATCCAGAAGATTGGACAAGTGCCATCGAGATGGAGGAAAGGTAGCAGATAGTTGACAAGTCGTGCGTACGATCAAAAGAGCCATACAAATTGCTGCATGCAGCTCTGCGCCAAGGCAGGATACAAGAGGAGCGCGTTAGCTTCCTGGGACAATGAAGCAATAAAAGAGAGTCATCCCGTTGTTAAGCGACCAATTGTTTGTTGTTGTTCCTGTGTGCTTGCGTATTGAGCTCAGTCTTCCATTACGGAAACGCCGATGTCGACACCGTTTGTGACAGGAAATTTAGACGCATAGCAAACGGATCTGATACTCTCCTGCACTTCGATGTTCAGCGATCAATTCGTGAAATATATTTATTGTAGCTCGTTCGACTAGGCTTATTAATCCGTACCTACCCGGCAGGGCGACAGACATGTCAGATCCAGCGCGCAAATTGCGAGGAGCCAATAGAATGCGCACGCTTGCCAAGCCACTACTATAAACTCTGTCAAGCTCCATCCTAAGCACTCGATAGCTGTATTTGCGGCCGAAGAACTGATGTCTGATCTGCGCATAGGACTTTCCATAGTAACTGCTACTAGTAGAGTCATTCTTGCTGGCAGCTTTCAGCGAACAACGCTTCTTGGCGGCTGTTTAGACTAGCTTCTTGCAGACTCTCGATTGCAGGTTTGCACGCTTTCCGTTCTCTAGCCGAATAAAGCGCACCACTGGCTGGCAGCTCCTTGGCCGGCCTAAACAATGACCTGGCAGCCTTCGGCGGAAGTCCCACCGCTCCTTCGTCTGCCACAAACTTCAGTTCCTGTGTATGTCCACCTCTCCATTCAGTCCGAGGAGGTTGCTCGTTGAACGACAACCCAAACGCGAGCACGCTATGCTCCAGCGCTAACACCGGCAATGTGATCTTTCACATCTCATATCGTAGCACTTTCAGCTGTTGTAAGTGCTTGATACTACCAGTGACTCGCTGCTCCTTCATTCCCGTCGCTCCAGCTCCACAATGCGCTCGTCGCGCATTTGTTTCTGCAGCTTTTCCAATTCCTCGCGAGCCCTGACGATCGCTGCACGCTCTTGGCGCTTTGTATCGCTCTTGCCTTACACTCCTGGGTATTCTTGCGCTTGAGTTGCTTCTTACGGTGCAGACAGAGGCATAAATCTCACGTCCATGCACCATAATTATGTATTATGAAAAGTGCCACCGATGACGTACGATTCTGTTAGATAAGCCTTGATCCTAAGCCGTTTGACTAGGATTTTCTTGACGTGATACGCTGGTGGATTTGGTGCGCGGCTGTGTTGTCATGACTGTTTTCGTAGCAAGCCTTACACACTCATGTAAGCTTAGTACTTTCACTTCCCGTCATGCTGTTTTGTGGACGAGATATCTCTCCAGCGTTTTCAGATCTATCTTAACCATGGCAGGCAGAACGTGGCGCTGTTCAACCAGAACGAGAGAGTCGAGTACGCTGCACCAATGTGGTGGTCCAAAAAGTTGTAAAAGGTGCGGATGTTCCTTTGGAAACAATTATTGAGGGACTCGTGCCAGGTCAAGACTACTACGTGCGTGCATTTGCCCGAAACGAGAATGGTTACGGTGCAAGTACGACGAATTTACAGCAACTTGGACGTGGTGCACTGCCTTTTCTCTCGTCGGTCTCGACGTCTCCTGCGGCTCCAGGTATCAATGGAATATGACCTCTGTCTGGTTCGCAATTGGAGCTTCGCCTCTCGAATTCAATAGACCACGGAGATCCTGTATCCAAGTACTTGTTCAAGTACGCAGTTGGTGACACGTTTGAACAACTTGCTACGATGAAGCTGTTTGTGTATAGTTCTCTCGAAGACGATATCACTGAGACTTTTCTCTTGCAGTATGGGAATGACGGGTCTGCAATGTTGTCGGTGCATGCGACAGCTGGCTCTCTACAGAGCGTTTTGAACAATCTTTCTTGTTTGCGTCCTGTAGCGGTCACACGTGCGGTGTACGTGCTTACAGGTGATTCCAATAGTCGTGCCGAAAGCTTTTTTGCAGGTGACAATCGCATTACAACAACAGCATTGACTACTGCTCAATGCAAGCTGCTCGTGAAAGGTGCTCGCATTGATGTTGACGGAGCCCATTTCACAGCCTTTGGAGGGTAGTTTCGGCATCGATGTGCAGCAAGGACACGGCGTTCTAGACTTTGCATCAAATCGTCCTGTACTCGAGCTGGACGAATCGGGGAGCGAATGTGGTCTAGTGAACAATTTCATTCGAGAATGACGTGATAGAAATTGTCGACAATTGATACCCTGGACTACAATCACTCTCTTCGCTATCCGTGAGTGCCACGCAGCTTTCTGTGACTCCTGATATATCTACGATAGCTTTTCTGGTGAAGCTCGATCCTTGAAGATCTTGGACTTTCATGACTACAATGTGCGCTTTTGAGACCATTATCCAGTCGGTGAGTGGTCTACGCTACAGTTTGACTCAGCAAGTTTTGGAGCGGGTAGTACTTGTGCTGCCTGGGCGTCTGCAAGCTTACTGGTTTACGGACAACTTTTTTTGTCAAGTATGAAGGTGCATGCTCCCAAGGTCAATCTGGGATCCAAACTATCCTCGCGGATTGGAGGCACCTTCACCGTGTCGTATATGGGAGAAGTGACTGAGTCGATTGGTACAGTGGAAGTGAATGTTAGTCAATACGGCACGTATGGTTAGGCGTGGCACGTGATATTTACGAAGGATCAACGCGAAGAGCAGAGTGCAAATATTATCCAGCACTCACTTTTTACAGGCCAAAACGCGTTGATAAGCGTATACCCTACGGTCACGATCTTCACTGATGGCAAGCAAAATGATGTCACTACGCAAAGTGATCTTAGCGGATCGTTTCGGGTCTCGTTGAGTGGAGAGACTACCGAAGCGATCGGGTTATCTGCTACTCACATGAAAGTTACGCAAGAACTGCAGAAACTCAGCATGGTAGATTCGGTCCTAGCACTTGATGACAAAACTGCAGGCGATATTGGCGTTTACTCTTTAGAGTACTTGTGGAGCAAAGTTGTGTTTCTGCTGAACTTCCGCACGGATCGGCCGTTTCTCAAGTAGAAGCTCTTCCGAAAGCGCATGGCTCATATGGCAACCGACGCGATCGCGAAGTGTGTTGTTCCGAAGGCAAGCAATGATACATGGGTGGCGTGCGGGGACTGGAGTAAGTGCACCTCAAAGGACTCGCGCCTAGTCCGATGAAAATACTGGAAAGAGCGCTGCAAAAGCGTGCGACAATGGCGCTAACGAACGAGTTCATGACGAGTAAGATCTGCTCGCAGTGCCAACAGACGTCTCGTACACAATCGACACGAAGCTACTAAAGCGGAGAAAGCGCAAAGTCGTTGTGCTACACCCAGCCAAGCTGAGGTCTAGTTTGAAGAAAAGTAGTGCTACGGAGTGCACGCTGCGATTACGTAGGGGTGCACAGCTAAGTACTGATCTGGGACGTGAACGCTGCCATCAACATGGTCAATCTGCTCAAGAGTAAAGTGCTAAGATATTGCGTAAGGTATACTATAGTAGCTACGAGAGTATTACTTGGATCTATAACAATAGAGACAGAGGAGCGCGAGATACTGATCAAAAGCTGTCATACACAGTGCACGAGCGAGGTGATGATACATTGGAGCTGGAGCTTGATAGCACGACGTACTGTCGTGAGGTACCAGCAACAAACTCAGTATATCTTACGATGCCCATGTGCAAGCTGATTCGATTGCACAAATATGAATACAAATTGCGATCAGTCGTGGCCTCAAGTCCTTTCAGTCACTCGACATCCACATTCGCGTTTTTGAGCAGCTGCACCCACTTTCAGATCGCTAATGTCTTACAAATATGATCATATACGCAAACACATAGTAGTTATAAGAAAATGCAATATCGTCGTTTATAAGATTGAGCTAAAGAGCATAAAAGTAATGATATATCATGCAAATTCCTATTGAGACATATTTCGCGCTTTTACTGAAACGGATTATAGCTCGCATGTCAAACAGGGTCCAACGAGCCATTTTATATTGAATGAATACTCCACTCCAACAATCCAAGAGGCTGGCGGAGCAACACAATCGTTCGATAACTTGGCTACTTCGTCGTCGCAGGCGAGTCTAGATTGGCTAACACCGACCAACAAAGCACGAAACTGGCATATGATGTGAGGGGAAGTAGCGCAACTCTTCAATCTGTATTTAAAACTACAACTTCATGTGGATCCTACTGGCGCCGTGGCTGCTGGCTCGCCATTTTGCGTCTAGCCTGCATGAAATTGCGAGATATTTCTGACTATTTCAAGAAATGCCCACGCGTAGTTTCATTGATCTCAATTACAATAGCTCCTCGGCTTTTTGCTTACGACGCTGCTACACCTGCTACTATTTCAAGTTTGAACAATGATATGAATTCTGAAAACACTTGTCTAGTCCTATGGAATTTGAGTAGTGGTGCAACAAAAACTGCCTTCATTCATACATGCCTCTCTTCCATCGATAGCAGCCGCCACAAACTCAGCTTCTCCCGTGGACTGCACGACGCGCTTTGATGCATCATGTAGCTCTCCAAAGTTTATGAGATCGTTGAGGCTTATTAATTCGAAGCGTTTATTCTTACTTCTCTATCATTTATCGTCGAGGTGGAAGGAAGAGTTTCGTCGTCGTGAATTAGATGACATCCCTGAAAACACGGCAGAGGACGACCCTGAAGCTTCAGGGGAGGCAAGATTGACTGCCAAAGTTACATGAGAAGACGGATGCTCTGCTGATGTCTCCACGAGCAAATTCTTCGCTTCAAGTTTGGGTGGGCTCTTCCTGCACCGCCGTAGCCATAGACCTAATGCGACGACGACAATGATCCCAAATATTCCACGCGTCTGCATTTCTGAGCGTTCACGTGCTACAATAATCGCAGCACTTTCACCATCCTGTATTGCTTGTTCGTCAGCCTCAAGTTTCGCCACCTCGTCCTCTTCTTCCTCATTGAAGAGCCCGCGGCCTTCGATCGAAAAACTAATCGCGTGCTGCTCTATGGGCGGATATTTTGTTTTCTCGAGACTGAGAGTCAGTGACGGAGTGTAGCCACCGTCAGGCGTGCGAGGATTTATCATGAAGCACGTGTACTGTCCTAGTCGGCGCATCTTGCACTGTACCCGGTACTTGTCCAAGTCTCGTGCAAGCGAAGCTGCAGTACCGTCGCCACCTGTAAACTTCTGCAAATGTGTGATCAGTGGCTTTTGGTCGCGACGGCCTGTAAGTTTTGCTTGATTACGATGCATGAATATAATGTCGCCCACTGGATCACGCTGAATCATGGAGACGCCGCAGAAAACGTTCTCGTCCGCGTCGTACAGCCCACCGAGAGCTACGAGATGTTGCACCATATAAAAGGGAGTGGACGTGTTTAGCCACGCGAGGCGGAACAAATCTTTGTCGCCCCACACAAGTTGCCAATCCGTCATCAATCGTGGCATATGTGACGAGTAGAACATGAGCTTCGAGAGCGCAGCTTGTGATCGTGAACGGTTCACCAACAATTGGCCGCTCTCCTGCTCAAACATGTCGGTAAACGGCATATCAAGCAGTGTCCACAGTGCGCTCTGCTGGTGCACATTGAATGGCGTATCGATCGCAGGTCTCCAAAAATCTGGCCAGAAGATCGCTCCATGCTTGACAAACTCGGGTGTTTCGAACAAATACGTTGGGTCGCGGACTGGGACATTGTCAGAGTCTAGCCACAGCACACTTTCAAACCTCGAGTGGTAGATCGTATAAGGTTTTGCATGGAACTTGGATGCATTGGGGTCTTCAATGACTCTCAACAGTACATTGTAGTGCTTGACCAGCTCGACTATTACAGAATGATTCGCTTTTATCTCCTTCAAGTCGATCCACACTTCCACTGACAACGCACATCTCAGTGACCTCAACATGCGAACAATAGCATACAATCCAGCGACGACCTTGGGGTACGCGACCATGACGACACCTCTCTTGTCTGCTTCCTCATCTCTATTCGACGATAACTCAGGAGGTGGATGTGTGTAACCTGCAGCATTAATACTAAAGTCGGTGAATTTTCTGGCATCGTAGCACGAAAGCGAG
>NQFO01002959.1:0-19730 GCA_003991265.1 Pseudoperonospora humuli | reverse complement strand
TTGAAACTCTTATCAAGTAGCAGCAGCAGCAGCAGCAATCACCGCACCGAGAGGCGCGTACCTTCGTTACGTGATGAGCACTTTTTGTGCTGGTATGTAGACAGCTCAGAAGATGTGATATCCATGCACCTTCTTTGGTAGCCGTCACCAGCTAGTGTCCCAAATGATTACTGACATGATTTGTCTCTTTGCAGCCTTTTGATATATACTTACTATGGCATAGGGATGCGCTGGTGGCTTCAAGCCTGACCACACGACCGATGAGGTGTTCTGCAACACCAAGTCTATCTCAAACGAGCCTCGTTACATCGATAGCAGCATAAGCAGTGACGCGAAATATATGCTATGACTGCAATCAAATAACAAGTTCATGAGAACAGCATTGCAAGAAAGCCGGTTTAAGGCTAATTGGAATGCAACAACATGACGTCCGCATTCATCTATCTCCTGCAACAATGGCCGCTGTGCGAGGTTTTGCCACCTACGATGAACAGAGGCCTGCGAAGAAGTGACTCGTCAGAGAGCCACACGAAGCTACCATCTGGCGTGCATTATTGCCGTACGGGATGCTTTCGTAACCAAAGTCAGTTTTAAGTAAGGAAAAATTGCGAAAGGTGGTACGAATCCTGATTTCTAGCAAAAGATGATATACGATGTTTAAAACGAACGAAGGGAAGATCCGAAGCACCTGGTGGTGGCCCTGCTCCAGTCCTTCGGATCGAATATGGAGGTGGGCAAAGATAAAACTCGATGAGCTCAAGGAGCTGCGACGGGCGACAGGAAAGGAAACTGTACAAGCGGTAAAGAATCTGATCATGGTCCAGGGCAAATGTGCTCGCGTTGGAGTGAAAGAGGGTACTTATCAACGTATCGTCTGCGACAGTGCGATGTCAGGCTGCCTGGCTCGTTCGTCTAACGCGTCTTCGTTCCAAGGCGGGTGCACGTGACTGGAACGTCAATAACGTCAACCTTGAGCTTCTCAACTGCATGGGCGAACACTTTTCCAAAGATGGAGCGGTGTTGTACCGGTTCCGGCTTACAGTGTCTGAGATCCTGATGAGTACTCATACACCTCAAGCTGACACGAGATACCTCAGCCAGCCCTTGCAGGATTTAAAAGTGCGCTACCCAGCATTAACGCCAGGTACTTACACCACTCCGTTAGAGAGCAGGCAACGAGTCAGAAGACAACTTCAACCTTAGAATGCTGTACTGCCATAGTGTTATTACAGTACTTTGTATTAGTTTGCCGCGCTGAAGATTTCTTCATCTGTTTTAAACACCATGTATTACTTTTTGCTAGGATCAGGATTTGTATTATCTTCCCTTTGCTTAAATTATGGATGGCTGCAATGTTGAGGAAAAAGGAACCTGCCGTCTACAAACTGAACCTACTGTGAAAACCTTAGCACTATCTTGTTGACTAGGATTTAATCCCAAATACGCCCCGGACTTAACAAAACAATTCGAGAATGGTGAGCGGATCGTTACGCTTTAGATCGTGACTCCGCTACTGAGTATGTGTTGGCAATGACTTTGCAGTCAGACGACACTCTGAAAGTCATCAACTCGATACGTGACACCGAGCCCTGATGAAGATCTCGTGTCCGTTGCAAACTGCGTTGGCAGTCTCTCACTGTTTGTACGTGAAGTTAGCATATCTGTGGATGCTGAGAGCTTTTACTTGTCGGTAATAAGGCGGTCGCAGACAGTTAAGCTACAGGTCACATTCATAGTACCATGTAGCTGCCCAAACCAAGCCACGACATTGCTGCTAACCTCGGCGGCGACGAGCTTCTTCAGTACGGTCCGCCCGGATCGGATTCTCATCGCATGGTCATCCATGCCAACTGAGGCTTTGCTTACGTTACGGACAAGTTGTCCAACACCGCTAGCGTGTACACGATCGACAAGGAGGCAACATTGCTATCTAGCATCTAGTACCGCTCTACAAAACATACGCTCGTGGCAGCACGAAATTTCTGTCTTTAAGAGTTGGCTCTTGCGGAGAAAAGCAACCTCAAGCCACTGGCAAGCATTTGTTTCATTATCCAGAAGATACTTGTTTGTGGGTCTGTATCATTTGAGCAGGATCTAGGTTTTCGCAGCTCCCAGTATGTAAAGCTGCAGTTTAAACCTCAGATCATTGCCAGTCATCAATATTTTGGTCATTACAGGCCAAGCGATAGGAATGGAGAAAATTCATCGAACTGTACAAAGAAGCTCAACATCCGCGCTTTTATAAAAAGTATTCCATACTGGCTACGATGTCTAAATCTGTAGCTTTTCTAAACAAATGCTGGAAACGACGTTGAAGCTGGCCAAAGGGTCCGCTCGCCCAGTCTATGTCAAAGATCGTGCTTGACAAAATCCGAGCGGAAAGCAGTTTGATAAAAGCTTTCGCCGATAACCATCGTCATGGTCTTCTTGCTGTCAAACATGCAGTGTACAAACACTATACATCGTTTGCTGCCTTAGTTCCTACACTGCCTTTCGCGACTTGTTTTACAGCAATTCAGGTTGAAAAGAATCACAGATTGATTGCGTAATAGGGGTCGCTGAAGTCTTTTCCACTCAAAGTTGCGCAATAGGGGTGCTGGACAGATGGGGCTGCCAGCAGTAGCGGTGGTTGCAATAAATCTCACACAACGGAAATAGCTGTCGGAAGTACCAGCTTTGACACTATTGACCTCCATCGACCGACCACCTTATAATGACGGGCAGGACAGACTCGCACTCGCGGAAAGCTGAGCAAGTCTTCCCGCTCGACTGCAATACAGAGGAGCCGTGCCAGCGCTCAAGCTACGTGTCCTACGCGCTCAAGACGGACATTAGTGGCTCCCGGCGTCAACTTACAACCGTATATGGCTCGATGCCTGTCGGTGGCTTGACCCGGAAGAGTGCCATCCCGATTGCCCCGAGACCCACCGAGTCGGACTCGTTGCTTGGTGGTAGTGATCACCACAGCAACCAGAGTGAGACGGAAAGCGATAGTGATGGTAGTTGCACAGCCAGTAGTACACCTGGCTCACTGCAGTCCATTTTGAGAATACCGTCAGCCGACTTTTCATGTCGAAGTCTAAAGAAACAGGCATCGGTGGAATTTGCACTCGATATTCATGATGATGAGGACGAAAGCCAAGACAGTAAACAGAGGCTTGACGGGTCGTGCGCGTCGCGGTGTATGCCGCGTCGTCTGACGATTGAGGAGAAAGCGGCGCTGTACCAAGTACGACCCGACCTGGAGCTCGTTCCTACGGTCTTGCTGTTGTCTGAGCTCGAGGAAATGCGGAGACGGCGCCAGCGCAAACTCATGTTTTCCATCCTGGGCGCGACGCTCATTTTGTTGATGATGATCGTCTTCTACTACCTCGTCTCGCAAATGTAACCCTTCACGTGTTCAACACTCCAACACACAGAGGTTTGATTGCTATTCATTGTAGGTAGCTTAGCTGCTCGTTGTGTGTATGCTTTTTTATGATCCTGGTAATTCATTAGAGTAAGACTGATTGATATACGAGAGAGTCACCCATTTACCGACCATCCGTCTTCCTTGCTCTCCTCAACGTCTTCTCGTGCTTCCGCACTAAACCTCACCCTTCTTCTTGCTATCACTCAAATCAGTAGCTCTACTCTAAGCATCTTGGCTTTCAAAAGCAGGAGAATGAACTAGCTATCGCAGCTGGACACCGATGTTGGAAAACGGCATATTCATGGACGTAATCGCGAATCACAGCCATGCCATTGTGTTGACAAATGGAGTGCGTCTTCATTGAGCTCAGGCTCCACACTTTACTTCGCCACTTGGAATCTTTCCTTCGATAGTTTTTTCGGTTTCCGTAACTCTGTCAAGATCTCGCCTGCAAACTTGCGCTTTAAACTTCTTCATCTTGGGCAGCTTGCACTGCCCGTTGTCCACGACATCGATTCAGACTGGTCATTCCTGCAATGGAATCTGGATTCTAATGATTACAACTGTTTACTTCTTTGCTGAACTGGAGAAAACAAAACGCTACTGACACAATCAAGTGCGAGTTGTCTATGTTGATAAAGTCATCCTTGTTGCGAGGAATCCAGCCACAAATCTCCTTCATGCATTCAACAGGCCCAAACTATAGCATGTTACACTGCTCGCTATGGCCTGAGTGGGCACATTCTCGTGTCAACACTTGTTTCTACGTTTTGTATCGCTTCCTGCCTACGTCCTTCAGAAAGCCTGGATGCATCCCTGACCACTTGAGCAGCTCCAGCATGTTGATGACCACATTCACGTCGCGGTCCCAATACTTCGCAATGCACTCACGTGATCATAGTCATAGCACTTCGTAGCATTCTTCCAGCATCTGAGATGAGTATCGAACAAATGAAAGCGCCTCGTGGCACTGCAAGTAGAGTTTGCTCGGCCTGAACCCGTCCATGGAGACCGTCGCGCGCTTTTGCAACGCCTGATTCAACTCTTTCACGGAACTGAACTCGTGCTCTTTGGTACCGTCACGTCTGCTTCAGTCTCCCTACGCAACACACGTCTTCTTCTTCTTTACGGTCTGAACAATTTCGCTCGCTATCGCATCGACCGCCACGTGAGCTATGAGCTTAAGACCTTTTACCCAGGAACAGCCGGTTCGCGTAGAATTGCAGCTGACACTTTGCGTGCTCCACAAGTGCTGCAGCCGCTCCAGCTATGTGTAGGCTTGAATGCGCTCTGGATGTCATTTCTTCTTACCCTCGTTCCATGTACGAAACCAGATGAAGCCGGCCATATCATGGTACTTGCGTGACTCACTTGCACGATATCGCGGTCGTTACGACTCTTAGGAGATTTGGATCTGCGTATCCAGTGTAGATCGCTTCGATCCACGGCGTTGTCAACGGTGCGGCCGACGTCTCTGCCTTTCTTGCTGTAGCGAAAAGACCTTACATAGCGCCCGCATCCTGGCATCTAGCTCAATGACGACGTCTGGCAAGTATTCAAGAGGAAGCACAGGACTTCTTGTTTTCGTTCTCCATCTTTAGTGGAGGATTTCAATTGTCGACCTTTTCATACGCGCGTAAAAAGCAGTCAGTCGGTCTTGAAATGCACATTCGTGTACGTCGTGAGAACAAGAAACAGCGAGAGCTCTCAGACTCTCTTCTTGCTCGACACTCACTCTCCTATCCTCTTCCCGACTGCGCTCTGTAGCAATCAAATTTATTACGCCGAATATGGCCATGGAAACACCAAGTGGCGTATGAACGTCTCGCACTTGCAGAGCGTCCGCCACTTCGCTACTGAGCCTTTCAAACAATCCCTATGTATAGTCGAAGGCGTTTGAGGAAGTGCTTGCGAGCTATCACGCCAGCGTTTTCCACCAAAGTTTTCGTACCAACCTCACAACTTTCTCGTGTCCGTAGTCCGTACTATGCTCTCTATGACTGATACTCTTGAGCACTCTTCCACATGGTTGGTTGGGGGTACTTAAGGAAGTCGTTCTTCAGCCACCGAATCGTGTGAAGGTTAACAAGGCAGATTGTATCGTATTAAGCCGATACATGACGCTACTATAGCCCTTACCCTTCTTGACAGAATTTGGCTCGGCAATTCACCTGTGTCATCTTTGCTCAAGGCAAGAGCCGGCAGATATTCAGTAATAGACGTCACGCGCTCGCCAGAGGCATCTGTCAAGTCATTTCTGCGCGAAAAGGACCTCTCAATCATTTTCCTGCAAGAATTATCCGATTTGTCGGGTCTCTCTAACGTCTCGTCCCGAATTTTTTTTGTACCCCGTCGCTCCTTCTCTCGCTTTCGCCACAGGATAAAATCCAAAACCCAAACATTTGCGTGGGTGAAAAGCCAAGAAATGACGGAAGACAGCAGCAGCAGCAGCTTTAAAGATCGAGAGGCGGCGCTATTGCGCGAGCTCTCAGCGTTGTATACAAAGCTTAATCAAGTACGTGACAAACGCGTCAAGGAGGAACAGGAGAGTGGCGCCGGAGGAAGCAACGACAAAGATACAGACGACGAAGGTGTCAAAGGCTCGAGACGACGACGTCGAGTGCTGTTGGTGACACGCACTCTGCCGTTTTGGCTTGTATCGGAGGACGCACAATCACAATGGCGCGCTGAATTTCCCGAGCACGCGAGTCTTAATGGTGCGATGGAGATTTTCCAGTCTTTGCATGAAAGTTATGACTGCGTGTGGATTGGATCAGTGCATGGCGAGATTGAGCCAAGTGAACAGAATACTTTGAAAGAGCAATTATTGCAAGACCGAAATTATTATCCAGTGTTTTTGGATGAAAGAAGAGAACGACTGTACTATGAAGGATTTTGTAAGACAGTCATGTGGCCGCTATTCCACTCGTGTCCACCAACGACAGATGATAAGATTACGCAACATGAAATGATGGAAGACGGACAAGAAGACGATCGTAGCATGGAAAAGATGTGGCAAGCGTATGTTGCAGTGAATCAGGCGTTTGCAGACGCTGTGCAAGAAGTGTATGAAGAAGGAGACTTGGTGTGGATCCAAGGATATCACTTGACGCTAGTGCCACAAATGGTGCAGAATTTATTCCCAAACGATAATATCTGTCTGGGATTTTTCATGCACATTCCATTTCCATCGGCAGAATTGTATCGGATCCTGAACAACCGCGAAGAAATTTTAACTGGTATCTTGGGCGCCGATTTGATTGGATTCCAGACGTACGAATATGCCCGACATTTTCAAAGTGCGTGTGTTCGGTTGCTAGGACTGGAAAGCAGTCACAAAGGCGTGGACTTCAATGGACATTTTGCTCGCGTTACAGTTTGTCCCGTGGGAATTGATGCGACCAAGTATGTTGCCATGGTGCAATCGGACGCAGTTCAAGAGCAGATGAAGCAATTGAAGAGCCAATTTTCGGGCAAGAAGGTGATTCTGGGAGTCGATCAACTCGACCAAACGAAAGGACTTGTGCACAAGCTATTGGCCGTTGAGGAGTTGTTTGCTCAAAAGCCAAAGCTTGCGAAAAAGGTGGTGTTTTTGCAGATTGTGACGGGTCCATCTGTGTTCGAGTCGGCGCTGGAGTCTCAGGTGGAGTCACTTGTATCTCGCATCAACAGCAAACTGCAAGATATTGGTACTGAAGGCCCTGTGCAGTATTTGAACAAAGAAATTGCTGTGGAGGCTCTGATCGCGTTGTACGCATTGGCCGACGCCCTGGTGATCACACCTGTCCGTGACGGCATGAATACGATTCCATTTGGCTATGTAGCCTGTCGTGAAGCTACAAACAAGCATGCCCGTGTGATTCTGAGTGAGTTTGCAGGTTGTGCCCAGTCGTTTAGCAAAGCGCGACTTGTGAACCCATGGAATACTGAAGAACTCACGGGTGCGTTGCTAGAATCGCTTCAAGATAATGATGAAGTGGCGCGCGCTCACCAGCACATGTTCAACTACATAAACTCCTTCAACTCGAGACATTGGGCCGACAATTTTCTAGAGCAGCTCCACGAATGCCGAGAAGAGAATGCGGTTTCAGTATCGGGGCGCGAGCTGAGTCGTCGCGATATGAGCTCGGCTTACTCACGGTCATCACGGCGGCTGATTTTTATCAATTACGAAGGTGTGCTTGCAGTTGAGGCGTCGATCCCGGAACTAGCTTACCCGCCCCAAGAACTCATCTGGCAGTTGTCTATGCTTACAAACGATCCACACAATACTGTTGTTCTCGTGAGTGCACGTAGTACGTCAGTGTGCGAGCAGTGGTTTGCTGGACTTTCAGGAAATCTTGTGCTTGCAGCTGAGTATGGCGTTTACGTTAAGTGGGTGGGGAGTAATGAGTGCTGGCACTGTATGGTGCCGAATATGGACATGAGCTGGTGGGAGCATGTCGTGCCATTGCTGGAATACTATACCGAGCGTACTCCAGGTGCGTATATCGAGCGGAAGGATAGTTCGGTAGCTTGGCATTACCGTGACTGCGATTTAGACCACGGGTTGTGGCAAGCAAGCGAGCTGTTAGTCTCATTGCGTGAGATTACGAGGTCTCTTCCAGTATCTGTTTACCCGGGCAACCGGTACCTTGAGGTGCGACCTCAGAAGGTTAGCAAAGCTACACTGTTTGAGCGGATATGGGAGTATATGAATTGGACTTCACTGTTTCCGAATGAAGATCCAGTAACAACGGAATATTTCGGAGAACCAGTACATCCACCAGCATCTCCAATGATGAAGCCGCGCGGATTTCGGAACGATTTACCTAGCGATGACGATCTGACAGCATTGAGCTTGGATGACTTGGGTTCTCGATTCACGGAAAATGACGCTCTTGGCGGAGACAGGAAGGACTCGGTGAGTTATAGCAGTGAGCAACTGGATGATGTGGACGAGAAGCAACCAGTCGATTTTGTCTTAGTGATTGCCTCGGGTGATGACCGCACGGATGAAGAATTGTTTGCGGTTTTGGTGCCTCCACCAATCGATCTTGAGGCATACTCCCGGCAACTCGAAAAGGGGGATGTGGCTGATACTCAACTACAGCAAGAAGGTCGGTTGACGATCGAAGCGGACATTGACGAGTCGTCTTCCTCCTTTAAACAGCATTTGAGCTACTTGCAAGAAGCGGGATACAGCAAAGCGGAAATTGGCTCGTCGAGTTTCGATGATATCAGCGATGACATGTCTTACAACACTTTTCGACAACTGCTGAGTCAAAGTGGGGACTCGTCGCTGATTGCTGCTACTGGGCCGTCTACGATGCGAGGCAGTCTTTCAGCTGCCTCGTCGCTACCTCAGCTTTCTTCATTGGCAAGTGATGCAGATTGCCGAGTGGCGGATGGAAACGGGTCTAAGCGAGCCCCACTGGCTAATCCTTCCATCTTTAACGGGTCTGCGAATACGTTTCCGACGCTCAATCGGTCATTCATCGCGCGTCGCGATGATCTCACCGAGAAGAGCAGGTTTACACATCGTGACTTTCCACCCTCAGCCGCTTTGTTTAAGGCCATGAAGGCAAAGTACGGCGAGAACTTTGGCCTGCACCGCATTCCGGATACTCTGGCGGCCTGTTGGGCGCTTGTTTGTCCGCCTAATGCGCGTGCAAAGGTAGAAGGTAGCGAAAGAACGCCAAGTAAAAGTGCACTGGCGCTACTGGAAATGAAGGCTTCAGGTGCTGAGAATTGTGTGGCAACAGGAAGACTAGAAGCCTCAGCTGCGGGCGATCTCGCGAGACGCAACTCAGCTAGCAGTGGATCGTCCGCTTTGCACCCGTCGATGAAAGGTGGAAGCGAAGGTGACTCGAATCTATCGAACAGTAGTCGAAGCCACACTCAACTCAAGGCCGAAGACAAGGTGGACACGAACATTGCGGGAAACGAGTCTTGCGAAGAGGAGGAAGCGCACGAAAGTGACTTGCTAGCGAGTCAAACGACTTCAGCATCTACCGATGAAGCTGATGATGGACGATATCGATTTCCCGTCAATACGTTTGTGTGCACACTCCGCCGCAAGCTCTCTCAAGCGCCTTACTTTATCAAGAACTCGGGAGATTTGTTTCAATTACTGCAAGAGATGGGAATGAGCAGCCATATTCGCAAACAGCGCGTGGTCCCCGTAGGAGATATTTAATGCGGATAAGGTGAGGTCCTGTGTGAAAGACACAATGATGTCGTCTTATGCTAGACCTTTCGTGCGTAACAAGCCGATTGCGTTGCCCAATCCGACGTAGTGCGTGTAGTCCTTTGCTGCAAGGTGGAAAGGAACGAAGACACACGGATAGCGTCATTATTTTATTCGGAGAGCAATGCAGAAACGATTTTGATAAGAAGATGAATCTTCGAGCAATGAAAGGCTTACCGTTCTGGTTGCAGAGTAGAAACAACCACTCTGATGCGTAGCGCCTCACATCGGTGTCTAGGCACGTAAGAAAAAACTTCAAGTGCTTGAAGAAAAATGTCCTTGTCCGGTCACAAGCTGGTGGCTGGTTTGAGTTCACCTGAGTGTGAGTAGACTGTGGTGCTGGTAGTACTGCTGCTTTGAAGCAGACCAGGAGATCTGGGTCGTGTGCTTTTGCTAAGTTATGACATACAACAAGTGTCGGTAGTATCGCTTCGAGTGGCCTGATAGCAACAGCCATGTGCACGTCAGTTTTTCCGTTGTCAAATGTATCACATCGCACTCGAGCTGTACCTGGTTTGCTCAATCCGTACAAGCAGCAACATTGAGTGCAGATGATTTATCACTGGTGATAGCAGCGATCCAAGCTTTTCATCAGTATTTTCGTTCTTGGCGCTACACTGCTGCTGCTGCCGAATGAATGCTGCTAGCAGGCTTCCAGGCAGAAGCATAAACACTTCCATTGTTTTGCTTTTAATCTCGATGAGATTCTCATGCAGTGGCGATATCTTCGAATGCTGGAAACGCAGAATGTCTAGGAGGAGACCTCCAAGTCTACAGGTACCAATCGTTCATTAACCAAAGTGATGGGGGAGGGAATGCGTACAATTGTGCTGCAAAGCTCATACTTGTGGACACTGCGATAAACCTCAGGAGACAGCTTCTCTTGTTCTTCGGTCCACTGCAGCTCGTTTGCCAGGATAGTGACTACCTTGATCAACTTAAGTAGCAAGGCAGTACAATCTTCAACGACGATGTCAGCTTGATTTCCATAGAAGGCGTAGAAGATCGTCTATGAGTACAAAGTCCACGAATAAAGCATTAAAGTCGAAGACATGTTAGTACAATAGCAGCTTTAATACCGCGTAGATCAGCTGCCAGATCTCGACTGAATTGCTCAAGTATCGTGGCACTTCAGGCGCTTCGCATGAGACCAACACAATCCTCCAGACAAGTGAATGCAACGCCATCGTGGCTTCACGCTTGGAAAGCTCCATCAATCGGGACATGAAACCTTTTGAAACAAGAGTCTCCGATACAAACTCTGGCCGTGAGTATACGGAATTAACCATGCACTTCAATGCTTCTTCGCGCACACGGTAGCTATACGACTGCTTTGAAGCAAGTACGATAAACGTATCTAACATCTTTACCGCTGTAATGAGTACCTATAGATTCATACACACAAAGTATTGTCGTACCTCAGCGGACAGAAGCTTGTCAATACCCCGTCGATCGCGCATGAATACCCTGCACATGTCCAAAAGACGATACACCTCTGTATCCTGTTCGACTGTCGGTCTTTTTGTTTCCTTCACGACTTCAATCAAGATGTCGTGAATTTTGCCAGCAGTTTGCTCGCGGTCTTGCACATTATTCAGATCGACTAGGACTACAACGTCAATGCGAGACTCTTGTATACCCCATTATGTATACATTTGGACTAATACACACCTAGATGAGTCTCTACAGCGCGAACAAACTCGTCTACCCCTGGCCACGCCATGACGATTATTAACGAAGCGACGTTGAAGTGGATCGCATTTATTGGTGTTTAAATTGAGCCAATGACAGTCGACCACTTGTCATTCGAAAGTCAGTCAATTAACGACAGAATCAGTATAGCAAAATGAAGTGGACGACGTTTATAGTGGCGGCTGCAGTGGCCGCTGTGCAGGTCCAGGCGAAGGAAGATCTGCCTTCGGATGCAAAGCTTCGCATTGGAGTCAAGTACCGTCCAGAGGAGTGCACCATGAAGAGCGAGGTGGGAGACACACTGTCCATGCACTACACGGGCACGCTGCGCAAGGACGGTTCCAAGTTCGACTCGAGTCTGGATCGCAATGAGCCGTTTGAGTTTCCACTTGGTGGCGGTCGCGTTATTAAGGTCAGTACTAGCTGTCTGGTCGTTAGGAAGAAAGGCTGGTTATGACACTGACGTTCGTCTGTTGGGGATACCTCGTCGAATGTAAACAGGGCTGGGACCAAGGGTGCGTTTAGCTTTGTTGACTCGATATTAACGTGTTATGGTTGTACGGTACTGACATTTTGCTGCTGTTTGCCTTCTTTTTACAGACTTGTGAACATGTGCATCAGGTACGGTGAATTGACGAGCTGCAGCTGCGGTGGATTTGTAATTGTCTTCTGACGGCTTTTGTGTCTCTTCTCGATGATATTGTTGCTGTTCTGTACTACAGTGAGAAGCGTCGTCTAACAATCCCGTCTGACCTAGCGTACGGTGACCACGGCTCTCCCCCTAAGATTCCTGCGAAGGCGACGTTGGTGTTCGACGTCGAGCTGCTCGACATTAAGCGCAAAGGTGACGAGTTGTAGACGCAAAGGAATACAAAAGGGGTAAGTGACGCTCCTCCGACAGTCCATGCAGGTCCCGGAAAGATACGTCTAGTAGGATGACGAGACATTAAGAGAGTCATAAATAATCTCTTGTGAAAAGCGATGTTTCTCGTCGTTAAGATCTTGATTTAGTTTCACAGTGTACAAAATGTGAGTGCGATACGAAAGAGTTTGACGTGGTCGAAAAAATAATGGAGCGATTGACTAAGAAGCAGCGCGTTGCTGAGCTGCTTCCTGCCCATAATGAGAGCAATACATCCAGTACCAGCAACTCACACGATGCAGGCTTTGATGGTGATAGGATGCAGCAGCAACTGGAGCTTTTTGTACGCAATGGAGACGTTGATTCGGCTCAAATTTTAGGCGAATTGCTGGTCTCCGTAGCGCTCGCTCCAACAGAAATGAAAGACTACGACAGCAGAAGCGGTACTCAGAAACGAGACGATGAAAGCTTCCTGTCTAAGCGATCCGCCGATCACTTTATGACAGCTGCGGACGGTGCTCGAACGTTGCCGCCGGTATTCCACGCGAAAACGCTGCGTCTGTTCGCAGATTTGATGCTCGCAAAGCGCGAGTTCAAACGCGCCATTGTAAGCTACAAAAGCGAGATAGAGAGTCGCGTATAGAAGACTTATCGATCTGCTGATGTGATGTTTGCTTTGTGTTGATGTAGCGTTACTATCGTCACAGCTGCAGAGAGATGTCAGTCGTGACGAAGGAACAAGAGTTGGAAGTGAAGCTTAAGATAGCCAGGTGCTACGTACAGCTTGACTGTATTCATGACGCTATTGAAGTGGTTTGTTGAGATTGGATTGTTGTCGTTTGGAAGGTTATAATGGACTAAATAGCATCATGCTGTGTTGAACAGCTGAAGTCGACACCGGCCGACGCACGAAGTCTGAGCATGAATTTGCTGCTTGGAAAATTGTATGCAAATGAAGGGCTGCAGAACAGAGCGGAAGAAAGCTTTACAGCAGCACTCAGACAGAATCCATACGCACTAGAAGCAGTCATAGCGCTCACGGAATTGGCCGCAGTAAAAGACGCTTCTCCGGATGCGTTTGCAGGCTCGGATGGCTTACAGAACGATGGTGAGAGTGCTCGACCGACACTTTCTGACTCATCTACAAGGCAGCATGAAATTGAGAGGTTCTACACTGAAAGTGCAACGACACCAAAGGAAGAGCACCGCGGGCTGTCACGTTTGGATGCGACGTGGCTGCAGACTTTGGTATCAGCCCACATGGATGCTGAACGGGGTAATTATCGAAGTAAGTTGCTAACCCATGACCTCAAGATGTATACTCCGGCTGACTTGTATTTGGTGTTTGATTATGTTCAGAGGCAGTCGAGTCATTTATCATGCTCAACCGTGTTTTCCCTAAGAATTTGCATAGTTTGTTGCATAAGGCGGCACTTGAAATTGACCAAGAGCTACTTCATCAAGCTCACGTCACATTCAAACGTGCGCGGCAAGTGGACGACTTGAACATGACTTTCATGGACCGCTACGCTAATTGCTTACGAAAAGGAAATTCTCGGACCAATCTCAACGATTTGGCGCAAGAGCTGTTCAAGATAAGCAGCACTTGCCCGGAGCCTTGGCTTGCTGCAGCATATTATAATGACATCAAGGGTGACTACGAGACAGCATTACAGTTTTGCGAGCGTGCTATCGAAGAACGAAATCGTCATGCGCCCGCCCACTTGCTACGAGGTGAAATCTTGTTGCGGATGCATCGTCCACAGCCGGCATTGAAAGCATTCTGGACGTCCTGTCGACTCAATCGGTCCTTAGAAGCATACACTGGCATAATCACAAGCTACTGCGACCTGTATGCTGTTGGTGTGAATCGATACAAGGAAGCGTTTGCTACTGCTAAGAGCGTGATGAAATTATTTCCAAACAAAGCGCAAAGCTTTGCACTGTTTGGTAGTGTGCTTGCTCTTAGTTCGGAGCACAGAGAACAGGCGCGACAGGCCCTACAACGAGCACTTGTCTTGGAACCACTCAAACTTTCGACCAATTTTGCGCTTGCTGATCTGCTGGTTGAAGAGGGAAACGTGGGCGGTGCTATCGATCGGTATGTGTATGTGTTGGACCTTCGTATGATTGTGCAATCTATCTAACTATACCTAGACTGCAGCAGTTGGGAGAGCGTCATCCAAGGGAAGAGGTCTTTACCAAGCTGGCACACGTATTTTTGATGGAGAAGCAGTACGCCGAGGCACTCAAGTACTTTCACCAAGCGTTGAGACTCAACCCCGGCTCGACCGAGGCGCTACAAGGGCTCGATCGTCTTGAGAAGCTAATGCGTGGCGAGGACCCCGACGAACTCAGCAATTCAATGGAGCAGATGGATCCAGAAGATCCAGAAGAGTCAATGGACGCCAGCGAGTACCTGTCATCGTAAGGATGTGCTAGGAAGCTGTTTTTTGCTCACCAAATTATTCGAGAACGGTTTGTCGATGCAACAAACACTCTGACTTTTATGGATTAGATTATTAACCGTATTTCAAAGCCATGAGATATGAAGTATATTCGGAGAGGAGTTTCCTGCTGAATACTCGTTCGAGCTGTCGAAGGAGGAGACAAGACAGACTCTGGAAACCGCTTCTTCCCAAATTAGTGGAGCAACAAAAGACTCACTTGGTAGCAATGGTGAAGCGTAGCGGGAATGAAATGCGTCAAAGGTCACGACCGTGTAATCGGCTAGTTGACGAATCAAGCAAAGTGAAGGAAGAAGCCGTTGAGTAGAAGCTGAAGTTGATAGCACATGAATAACTTGATCGTAATATGGATGGAATCGTGTTAACCATCCCTGGTATTTTTCCTCCAACATGAGTATGCGATCGTGAAGCTGCTCAAATTAGAAACACAGTCACTCACCATCGTGATTGTGTTTCTGTGCAGCACGTTCTAGCATTTTGACACACTTGAAGGTAACCGACACGTGGGATAGATCAAGTCGATCAAACGACCTCGTCGCACGTCGGCGAAACCACCTTACTTAAATCAAGACTTTTGCACAAACATCACGCACGCTCTTAAATGGGTTTTTTGAATGGGAAAGCTTCAATACATAACGGCCACTGTGAGCCAATCAGCAGAGTGACAACCACCATAGTATATGCCAATGATCAAGACTCGTAATGGTAGTGTTGTATGGAAATGCATTAAGCCGCCACCGTCGGTTCATTTTCGAATTGGCCCGAGTTTGCGCACCCGCGTCTGCTTTCTATCCGTCTGCCTGCCCGCTTTCTCGTCGAGATGGCTTTGCTCTTCCGAGGCTCCCGCAGCAGTCGCGCGGCATTCACAAGTGCGTCTCGTCTAGCCAACAGGTTCGGCCATGAGCGATCCGCTACCCCACGTTGCATGAGTACGCAAGCGGCCCGCGCGATGCTGCTGTCGTCCGACTTGGCCACGGCCCCTACGAACGCGAAGCCACCGCCCGAGCTGCAGCGTCTACAGCTTAACACAGCTATTCTGACGCAGCTACAGACCCAAATTCAGAGTCTTGGCGATGGACCCAGCAGCCAGCGAGATGCTTTCTACGTCGTCGATACCGCCGCCATCGAGGATCGCTACAAACTCTGGCAAGAGTATCTGCCTGACGTGCGACCTTATTATGCCGTCAAATGCAACCCGGACCCGGTCCTTATCGAAGGCTTGGCCCGCCTTGGAGCAGGCTTCGACTGCGCCAGCCAGACGGAGATCAGCTCCGTACTGAGCAACGGCGTTGCAGCCAGCGACATCATCTATGCCAACCCGTGCAAGCAAGGCTCACAGATTGCCTACGCTCGGGACAGCGGAGTGGATGTGATGACGTTTGACTCACAGGACGAGCTCACTAAGATCCAGACTATCAATCCCAATGCGAAGCTCGTGTTGCGGCTGTACGTTGACGACTCCAACTCCATCTGTCGACTTGGCACCAAGTTTGGTGCCATGGTGCATGATGTTCCCGACATCTTGAACCACGCCAAGACTTTGAATCTTGACGTCGTCGGAGTCAGCTTCCATGTCGGCAGCGGTTGTTTCAACGTCGAGGCCTATTCGGATGCTGTAGCTCGCGCCCGAAAAGTGTTTGACATTGGTCACTCGCTTGGCTTCGACTTCAAGCTGCTGGACATTGGCGGTGGTTTTCCTGGAACGGAGAATGGTCCGATTCGGTTTGAGGACTGCGCTCGCGAGCTCAAGAAATCCTTGGCTATTCACTTCCCACAGAACAGCGGTGTACGGGTTATCTCGGAACCTGGCCGTTTCTTTGCAGCATCCACACACACGCTGGCTGTCAACGTTGTTGGACGTAAAGTGGCACCCACTTTTGATACCCCGGGCCAGCCGTCTGTGCTTGCTAGTGCGGCTGCTGCTGCGGGACAAGTACCCAATTATATGTATTTCGTGAACGACGGCTTGTACGCTTCATTCAACTGCATGGTTTACGACCATCCGTCAATCCAACCAGTGATCATGTCGGACTCCGCCTCGCCGGACGCTACGCCAATGTACAAGGCTAGTCTTTGGGGTCCAACCTGTGACGGCATGGACTGCATTATGAAGGAGGTAGAGCTACCATTGTTGAACCCTGGACAGTGGATTCTATTCCCAAGCATGGGTGCGTACACGTGCGCTGCGGGCTCGGACTTTAATGGTTTCCAGCGTCCTCAAAAGCTTTATTTCGACTCGAGCTTCGTGGCTGATGAGCAGCAGCAGTTTGTGCATTAGACCAACTGAATGCTCCAATGAAGAGCGACAATTACACCATTGCCGACACTGAGGGAGGTGTCCCAGCAAGATTAAATACGCAGATTTTAAACGGCAGGGTCTACCAGTTCTTTCAACAGAGGAAGAAGAGCTCAGCCTCATGGGATAGAACTAGCGAGAGACGGTGTCCTGCTATTTCTCTTTTTAAAAAGTCCCAATACAATAAATAGCACATACCGAGTGAATAACTTTGAGCGCATTTCTTTCTTCGACAATCCTGCGGCATAATACTTCAACGATCTTTGCCACATCTTTTGCATTGCCAGATTCCTTACCACTGACGCTTATTAACCGTAGTTAGCAATCCCCTCTCCGATGTTTGTCTCTATACTGTACGTCAAAAGAAGGGAGAGCGCTACTGATGAACAAACAGCGATATCTATCAGGCCAGTTCCTTATCGAGGCCGCGGAAATGAGCTGGTCTGCGCACCCACGTGCGGGCTAGCACCTCTTCGTTCGATGCAATACGCAGTGTACGGCTCTCGTCACGCACCAGCAGATGTTTCTTCTTGAAGGAAATGTCTTTCACAGCCAGACGAAACTTGGCCTTCGTCTGGCTGTTCTTGGGGTCAGCAAAGCTCCTCTTCAATTCAATCTTGTTGTTCCCTGCCAGTCGCTGCAGCTTCAGCGCCTCTTCAGGATACAGCTGATCCGTGTGTCCATGCTTACCCATACGTCGCACAAGTGGCGGTAATCCTTCGAACTCGTCGCTGAGGAAGAAAAAGTCTGGGTTCCTGAAGGCCTCGTCATCGACACCCATGAGCATCGCCTCCTCGTGTGCATCCAGCACCATATCCGGTTCCATGGCCTCTTCTTCCTTTCGTGCACGCTTTTTCAGCCGTTCAACCTCCTTCTCGTTGCCAGCAGCTTTGGCATCTGCAAGATTCTTGGCATGCGCTTCCATCTCCTTCTGAGCCTTCTTCTTAGCCTCTTGCACCTTGACACGAAACTCCTCGGGCGTAAGCTCCGCCTCCATGCGTTTCATCCAGATAATAGCCTCCACACGAGGCTTAGACAAGTGAAACTTGCGCGCCAGTGCAGTAGACGTCCATCGCAGCGGATTCTCCATGAACAGTTCCATCACGAGCTCGTCTAGCTCATCGTTTTCCATAACACCACCCTTATTGACGTCGGGGATAGCATCTACCTCAATGTCTCCGTCTTTTCCTTCAAAATCCTCTTCACCACTCTCGTCCGATGTTGCTCCGTCTCCACCGTCTTGTTTGGCCATCTCTTCATTCGCTAGATTCAAGAACCGAGACGGCGTCGACTCTGATGAACCAAAGCGCACGGATTCACGGCGATGTGCCACAAATGGAGACATGCACAACTTGGGTGTCATACTGATAGACGACAGCGCACTGCGACGCGTCGCACGCACCACTACGCGACTCCACATCACACACGTTTGACACGGAAGGCAAAGTAAGTGAGTGGAAGGAAAGCTCCGAGCCTCCCGTTGTAATATTGCTCTACCAGTCTAAAACCGGTATATTGCGCATCTCAGACTTTTATTGATAGATGAAGCATATTGCGCTTCCGTAACTCTTTTTGTGGTCCATGACTGTAAAAACGTGGGTGGCACGCTTCATGCGGCGGCACCTGGTGTTAATCTTCTTCCTTGTCACTTCGTCTATAATAGCAGTAATTGTTTATGATATCACCGGTGGTGGGAAGCCTAAAGCCTCGGTCTATGATGCCCCAGCGCTAAACAGTGTGGACCTTGAAGGCCCCGACCGGCCGCACAGTCTCTGGACCGACGACGATTTCGAGTGTTTGGGCTGGCGTGCGACCCACAACTGTGACCCGTACGGACCGCGCGATACATCAAGAGACCGCAAGTGTGGGGAGCCCATGCCGCGCACCAGCGGCTTTTGTGAAGTGCGCAATCGTACGAGCGGTGTGACCCTACGCGTCATGCTCGCTACATGCAAGAGCTGGAGTTGGTATCTCGTGCCCTCGCTTTCGTGCTACGATGCCAGAAAATTCACCGACTTTAGTATTAATGCTGCAGGTTACACACATCCACCTCCTGAGTTATCGTCGAATAGAGATGAGGAAGCAGACAAGAGAGGTGTCGTCATGGTCGCGTACCCCAAGGTCGTCGCTGGATTGTATGCTATTGTTCGCATGTTGAGGTCACTGAGATGTGCGTTGTCAGTGGAAGTGTGGATCGACTTGAAGGAGATAAAAGCGAATCATTCTGTAATAGTCGAGCTGGTCAAGCACTACAATGTACTGTTGAGAGTCATTGAAGACCCCAATGCATCCAAGTTCCATGCAAAACCTTATACGATCTACCACTCGAGGTTTGAAAGTGTGCTGTGGCTAGACTCTGACAATGTCCCAGTCCGCGACCCAACGTATTTGTTCGAAACACCCGAGTTTGTCAAGCATGGAGCGATCTTCTGGCCAGATTTTTGGAGACCTGCGATCGATACGCCATTCAATGTGCACCAGCAGAGCGCACTGTGGACACTGCTTGATATGCCGTTTACCGACATGTTTGAGCAGGAGAGCGGCCAATTGTTGGTGAACCGTTCACGATCACAAGCTGCGCTCTCGAAGCTCATGTTCTACTCGTCACATATGCCACGATTGATGACGGATTGGCAACTTGTGTGGGGCGACAAAGATTTGTTCCGCCTCGCGTGGCTAAACACGTCCACTCCCTTTTATATGGTGCAACATCTCGTAGCTCTCGGTGGGCTGTACGACGCGGACGAGAACGTTTTCTGCGGCGTCTCCAT
>NQFO01002956.1:0-11411 GCA_003991265.1 Pseudoperonospora humuli | reverse complement strand
TCTCATCCGAGGACGAAGTACGCAGTATTGATATCGACGCCGCTACTTGCTCTCCGCGCACCGTTGAAGCAGCGGTGATCAGTAGCTTATTCCTCAGATCTGAGACCAAGAACATGGCCAAGATGACGCTCGACGAGCTCAACATGGAGCTCATTGTGCCTACCAACTTCGACGAAGCTCCTCTAGCTCTTGGCTGCGAGGAGCTCGCTATCTTCTACAGTCTCATGACGTTCGACATCAACCATCGAGTCAAGACTTAACAACCACCATCAACACTTACTTATCGGTAAAATAAACCCTAGCATTTCTCATCTGAAATTGTTTTCGAGATCGATGACCATCGATGCTCGTCAATTGATAGAGTTGTAGTTGGCTGCTACTGCTGTTGCTTCGAATAGCTTTGTGACAACAAGAACACGGTGAGTGCGTCTACATTTCTGCCGACTACAAGCCCGACCTTTTTCAAGATCCTGGCGTAGTCGCTTTAGGGATGATGCTGACAGAGTACTGCGTTTCTGCGACTTATCATGCATGTACTTGGGGCAGAGGAAGCGGCGTTCAGAGTATGCGAGGATTATTGCAGAGATACCGTCGCAAGGTACAAGACTTATAAGGAATGGCGGCAATACTTCTGGAGCAACGCGGACTTTCTGCTGTAGGCAATTCTGCGCGGACCGGCCATTCCTCGAGTGAAAGTGGAAGGAAGCGCGTGGCTTGCGCGGTAGTCGATACGAAAGCAAAGCGCATCGTTCCGACTTACGTGTAAAGACACGCGTAGCGTGCGGAGACTAGGCCAAGCACGAATGTATAAACGACATGTGTAATTCCATGCTAAGACTGCTCAAGTGTGAGGTATTAAACCAGGGTGGACGACAAAGTGTCCACCCAGGTCAGTTAGTCCTAAGCATCGAAAGAGCATTTAACCCTTATGGAGACGGGTTAGGGTATATGGAATAATATAGCGTCAATGACACAGCGTGAAGGATCTCTCTTGTCTTACTTCATATCGCGACCATCACAGCTCCTTCTTTTCATCCGTCTTAGTGACTGATCGACTGAGTGCATCAGAATGACTGTTCCTGTGCTCGCATCGGTGAATCTGGTGCTGTATGTCTTGCAGCTCTTCGTGAACAAACACTCGGCACGCAACATCGGCCCCATGTCGCGGCGCTATGAGACGCTCATCACGCCGGCGCCCTACGCCTTCAGTATCTGGGGATTCATCTATATCTTCTTGGCCGCTACAGTCGTTGTGGACTGCTTTTGGCCTTCTGCCTCTTTATATTCGAACACTCCGCACGCCGACGTTTTGCGCTCGCTCTTTGCCGTGTCTTGTCTCACGAATATGGCGTGGATCGTGTTTTTCACTAACGAATACGTGAACATGGCAACACTCGTGCTTGTCGTGCTGTGGCTCTCATTGTTCGCCCTCTATGCACACGTCGTGACGGAGCGTCGTGACGCTAGTTTCGACCTCAAGCGCTTCGTGCTGAACGAGTTGGGCCTCACGGCCTACTTCGCCTGGACTTGTGCCGCGACACTCATTAGCTTGGCCGTCACGGCGCAGTACATCATCAACGACTACCTGTCACTCGCGTCGTACATAGCGTTGCTGTCGATGCTGGCAGTGGGTACGCTGTTTGCTGTCATCTACGAGAATGATGTTACTTTTGGTCTGGTGGTTATCTGGGCGCTGGTCGGTCTTGCGGTCAAGAGTACGACAATGGAGCCGCGTGTCGAGACCATCGCGATGAACGTTCGCGCCTGTGCCACACAGAGTGCCGCTGTCATCGCTGCTTTCATCGTCATTTCTATCGCTCACAAGCTGCTGACTCTCAGGACGTGAGTGATGCAGATGTATTGGCTGCTGGAGTTGGTTGTTACTTACTTTGTGTGTCGTTCTGGCGCATAGACATTTGCAGCCCTTGCAGTCAGGCGCTCCGCTCTACAATGACAAAGCAATGCAGCATGTGGACTATGGCACGAGCAACATCTAATCTTGTTGCTTCAGTTTGCTTATGCAGATAGCACAAATAATGCGGCGCTCACCCGTATAAGCCTCGCGCAGCGTTGCGCGTAATGTTGGTGTTGCCATTTTCTGTGACTTTTTTTGAGACTCGAGCTGTGGGGCTGCTCAGGCCGAAGTCGAAGTTGCCTGAAGATGAAATCATGTTGGATGCTGTGCAGTGAACATATTTTGTATACACGATTATTGACAAGGTAACGCCCTTTTCAAAGCTTCTATGCGTCTCTGATTTACTATCGTGACATCACTTGCTCGATATCGCGCTCGTTACGACGCTGAGGTCGCAGGCTATGGCGTTTCCAAACCAGGCGGTCCTTGTTTTTCTTCCTCACCTTTTTCTTTGGCCTTCTTTCATAGCACCAACCTTGGTGTGGATGAAGGATCTCTTTTACAGCAGTACACAGCAACTGCATCGTAGGGCCAAGTCCAATGATGACGTCTGGCACGTATCTAGGAGAATCCAACTGATATTCGGAGGGCTTCTTGTCGGTCCTCTTCTCGTCCCCCGTCTGTGGACAATACAGCAAAACTGATGCACCGTATCTGTCGCTCGTTACTTGATTAGCAAAGAAGCGGCTAGCGTAAAATGCTTTTCTTCCGCTGTCATCTCTCTCCTTGGCATCACTTCTAGACGCATGGTCTCAAACCGAGAGATATCAAAGGCGTAGTCTACTAATTTCCTGGAATGACTTCGCCGACAGCGATACGCCAGGGAGATCCCAATTGTAGCCCTCGACTTGCTTCTGCATACGCGCATATAGAAAGCACACAGAGTAGCTGCATTGTGCTTGATGTGCGCTCTCGTGTACGTCGTGTCGTGGAGACAGAAAACAGCGAGAGAGCCCAAGGCTCTCTTTCTCGTCAGGCACCTCCGTCATCCTCTGCTCAACGTCGCCCTTGAACTTCCACAGGATTCGATCGTAAAATGCCAGACTATTTTTAATGCGGCCTGCCAGCGAAATCCAGTGCGCGCTCCAGTCGGTACCATCTGACGTTAGATTGTCTCGCATCTGCAGCACTTCCGTCGTATCCGTCTTGACGGTACTCTTGCGCGCACGCATGATCGCATTCACGAGAGTTTCTTTTCCTTTGCATGAGATCGCTACCAAGCCCTTCAAATGTGATCCATACGTAGAGTCGGAGGTGTTTCTAAATGTGCTCACGAATCCTCACTCCGGCGTTGACCACCATCTACTTACGAAATTCTTAGAGTATCCAGTGAGATTGAAGACTTCCGTGTTATGCTCTTGTGCTTGATATGCGTAAGCCACGCGACAGGGTTAGGCTAGCCACGTTTTGCTCAGTAAATCTTTTTCAACCAATGGTAGTGCTCCAGTTCAAACTAATCACTTTTTTGGTGAGCTACTCGCATTTCCTGCCGTCACAAAGCAAAGTGCTCTCAATGATGCAAGCGCCATCTTTAGGCCAGTATCTTCCCAGTGCCAACGTTGTGCTCTTCATCTTCCAAATTACAGTTACCATCAATGTCCTCTTGTTCGCCCCTGAAGGCTCGTGGACGCATTCGCCTACCCCTCACTTAGGCTCTGGAGCTACTGACGGCAGCGGGTCTCTACCGTTGGCACCTTCCGCGACCCCCACAGCCTCCACTTTGGCGTCAGACAATTTACTTTCCCCCCCGTTCTACGTGCTCTACATCTGGATACCCATCTACGTCTTCTTGAGTGTCACCGTGATTACCGACCGCTTCTTCCCAACCTACAGCTTTTACTTGACGTCGGACGACCCCAGCTTCCTTCGTCAATGGTTTCAGCTCTCGTGTTTGGTGAATATGTCCTGGGTGGCTTTGGACAAGTGGTTTAGCTGGGTACACATGGCTACATTTGCTCTTGGAGTGCTCTGGTGCACTGTCCTGCCCCTCTATCTCTTTGTAGTGCGTCACCCCACACCGAGATACTCACAGGCTTGGATCTACTATTTTTGCAGTGAATTCTCCGTGCGACTTTACTTCGGATGGCTCAGTGTCGACTTCATATTTGGCCTCGCAGATGTCATGCAGTATATGCACGCAGCTTATTTGGGCTTCAGCGTCTACGCCGTTCTGTTGGGAGCCCTGTTGGTACTGGCGTTTGGTACTTACGTGCATGGGCGTGACCCAGTGGTAGGCCTGGTTGTCACATGGGCTCTCATTGGCTTCATCTTGAAGCAGTCGACGTTTCCTGGCGATACGCAGCAGGTTTTTGAAAAGCTGCAGGCTGTTGCCATTGTCGTCGCGCCTGTGTTCCCGATCTTGCTGTTCATTGACAGTGCCCGATATATCTATGTTGTTCATTGGAAAGCGTAAGTTTTGCTGGAGCTTGTTTTCTCAATAATTGGTACTGCTCAGCTTACTTGACTTTTTTGTTTATGACTATATTCAGGGTACCAAGTAGCAACGAATACTACAAACCATTTGTATTCGAGACCACACCCGAGTACGGGACAGTGTGAGCTGAGCCAAGTGTAGCTCAAGTGTACGTTTGTTTGTACAAAGGTTCGGCCGACGCTTTTGATCTGCTTTCTGCACTTTCATTTCATTTAGATTCGATGCCAGAGGTTTCCTCGATGGTTTCTCATCATCGTTTGTTGTTAAGTTTGTAACTCGAGACCCCTTCCCTCTCCTTCTTGCTTTTGAACGTAGACAATCTCGAGTTCTTATTGTGGGAAATCGAGAATAAAATCACATTTTACCCTTTCTTTGACTAGTAAACGTACCATTAACGCGCTGGGATAATATCCAAGAGAGCAGATTCGATGGATTTTATTTAGCGCTTCCGCGGATACGAAATAAGCTTGTTGAAATTTACGTCCATAATGAGCGTCTCGTGGTGGCGATTGTGGTGCTTGCCGATCAATCAACGATAACTGAAACGTTGCAAATGCAGCTTACCATACCTTTAGAGGTGTCTTGTTGTGTGGTTGAAGTTGACGACGTCCTCGACTAATCTTCTCGTTCCTGAAGGAATATCCTACGTATGGGACGGTGTCAAGAGCTTTGCTCATATCATCAGCTCTTGTCCCTGCTTGAACTCCATCTCAACTGTCACGAGGGGAAACATCACACCGTTAAATACACTTGGCTCCTTCTTGAACACATTGGCCACTCTTGATTTTGCGCACTTGTTGACAGATAACGCACTGCTCACCATGGAAGGCACTTGGTTTGCCATCATTAATGCCGCACTGTTCGTGATTCAAGTCGTTGTGAACATCGTTTATGCCAAACAATTTGTGACGGTGGCACGTGGCTACGAAACGCTGATCACTCCAGCAACTTACGCTTTGGTGTTGTGGATTCTCGTCTATGCACTGGAAGCAGTTCTTGTCAGTGTCGACGTCTTTGCCCCGCGATACTCGATGTTCGCTGACGCGAATCGGCCAGCTCAGTTACGCTTGTGTTTTGGCATGACGTGCATCCTCAACACGATCTGGGTGTTCTTGTACGCTTCAAAGCATGTGTATGCGTCGACAGTCTTCATCTACGCATTGTGGCTAGCATTGTTGGTGCTTTACATTTACGCCGTTAATGATCGGAACGCACGCGAGACTGGACCATTTGACTGGATCCTATACCTGTGCAACGAGGTTCCCATTTCGGTGTATTTTGCTTGGGTCACAACTATTGCTTTCACTCAGCTTGCTATGGCGATGCAGCAATCAAGCAATGGTTTTTTGCACCTTTCGACTTACGTTTCGTATCTCTGCGTTGTCACTGTACTGGGACTGCTGGCTTCACGCTATGCGCAAGACTTGGTCGCAGGGCTTGTCATTATCTGGTATCTTGTCGCCGTTTCGACCAAGCACGTTGATTTTCCAGAGGCAGCACAGTGTATGAACATTGCCGTTCGTGCATGCGCCGGGGAAGGTGCAGCAATTATTGCAGCTGTACTGGGAATCGATCTTTGTCAATCGCTCTTGGAGGAAAGGTAAGCTTGATATTGTGCCGATAATTTTGATTGCTGCTGTCTAATAAGCGTGCAACTATTGTGCTGTTGAAACCATTTGTCATGTCCGCAAATATGCACGAGTGGAGTGAAGCCGTCCTCCAGCCTCAGGTATGGGTTCGGGAATGGCTGTCGTCACGGGTGCCAACTACGGCTCCACCGGTGCATAATAGCGCAGTACCTGCTGTTTCCCACGCTACCGCTCGCGTTTCAATCGCCGTGCACTCTGCTACTGGAGTTCCTGTTTTGTAGCATTTGCCAGCGACTGCATAGTGCTGACAGAAGCTCCAGATTGTGGACGACATTTTCCAATACGAACTTGCCGCTAGTTATGCCGATACTTAATAAGCTTTCAGTGTTGTCGGTCCTGCTCTTTGTCGCTAGGTAGGTATGATCAAAAATCTCTCAATGATGTGGTCGTTCATGAGGTTCGGAGCGTGAGCGTGAGCGCTGATGATGCCGAGAGGTGGTCTTCTTACTATGGTTACGTTTGTGCTTGCCCAATTTCCGTTTCTTGGACCGGTAGCGACGACATGAAGAAGTGGAATCACTATCACTGTTGCCATTTGACTTCTTCTTCTTCTTCAGCTTCTTCAGCAATTTCTTTCGCCGCTTAGTCGATGCTTTTGTCAAAGCTGTGACTTCATCTGGCATCAAAACGGCATCATATGTCAAAGCAAATATCTTCAAATCTTTTGTCAATTCTATCAGCACTAACCGTCATCCGACTGTAAAATTTCAAACTCAGCTGCGCCTTCTTGCATTTCCAATGGCAAAGCTTCTTTGCGCAGTACCAACTCTGACTTGAGCTTATTGATCTCCGTTACCGGATCCTCCCACCTCAGCCTAGTAGCATCTACACATCACATCAGACCATGTTGTCCTAGCTTCAATAACATAATAACCTACCATTTGGATTCTGGTCCCGTTGTTCACATTCTCTGTCCCCACTTTGATGTCCCCATTCGCCACATCGAACACAACGCACATTGCGCAGTCTCATCCCCACTGGATTAAAATTGACCCGAATCGTCTCAGTGTACTTGCCCTCTACCGGCGCGTCCTTCAGCATTGGAAAGCGGCTCACCTGGTCTTTAATAGTCAGCGTCTCCTCTGCTCGACGTCCTACGTATCTCTCAAGCTTGCGTTGGGACTCTCCACGTCTTTCCGCCTTACGTCGAAACTCTCTCACCGCCTCATCTTCCTCAAGCGTCGGTTTTTGTGACTGCCGAGCCGCTTCCTTGGTCTCTGGTAGTCCTGGAGGAGCCGCATAGAGAAAATTTACCTGCTCACTAGCTATTCGGCGAGCTGCGCCGGCGTCTCCAGCTGCTGCGGCGGCTTGTTGCGCCTGCAAAGCATCCGCAGCCTTGCGCACCTCCTTGGCCTTTTCTTTTTCCCGCTCTTCTCTCTCTCGCGCGTTCTGCTCCGCTACCCAAATGCGCTTCTGATTAGCCTTGTTAGCCGGATGCCAGCTCTTTTGCCCGAGGAATTGCAGCGACATGGAAAAAGTACCTTTTTCGATGTGACTAAAGTCTCAGGACGTGATTTTGGATATACCCATTTTCTAGACGAGAATTGTCATTTTTATCATTTTGGTACAATGTTCGGGAGCGGTGCTTGCAGCTTCAGCTTTGGCACGAAGGTAATGCAAGTACACTGTTTACATAGACAACGGCTACATACGGCTAATACACGGAGGTATTCAATGTATGAATACACACATTAGGTCCGGACATTCGAGGCCGTGCTGGCGGAGAAGGATCGTGCACAATTTTTTGCTGGGACGAGCACCTTGAACCAACCCAACCAGGTTTGATAGATCTATCGCCAATTGAGCAATTCCGTATAACTTGTGACTATTTTATTGGTATTAGATCCATTTGGTGGAAGTAAATGACGATGCTAGCGATATCATTACGAGGCAAGTATTTCGGCACCCCGGGGAGGTGCTGTGTCTCGCGCCAAGTCGGCAAGATCAACAGCTGCTAGCCACGTGCGGCAAACAACGGGGTCAACAGGCGGAAGCTACATTGTGGAAATTGCCAGAAGCGGAGACAACTTCGCGTCGTGTAGACGAAGATGGAGAGGAAGCGGGAGCTGGTGCTATGATACAGGACCTTGAGACATTGGCGGTAATTCCAGCACAGAAACTCCCGGTATCAGAGTACGCATGACAGCGATTTTTTGCACAAGTTGTGGGTCTAAAGCTCAGTTTTGCTTGTCTGAATGAATAGAATTGCTTGGAATACCATGGAGGACATGCCGATGTTGGCGTCAGCGCATGAGACACTGCTACGCACGTGGCAATTGGATGGAGGATCGGTGGAAGCACAAGGCAAATTGGAACTAGATGTGTCGATGCTTGGGGGTGCCACAAAGAGAAGTGCTGGTGCGTTAGCCTGGGATCCGCACCACGCTTCACGACTTGCGTTTGCTCTTGGTGGCAGTGTGCGAATGTGGGATCTCCGTGCTAAGGAGGACAGTGTCAGTGTCGAAGACGCACACCCAAGTGTAACGTTGTCGCTTGACTTCAATCCAAACAAACCGTACGCTATCGCTAGTGGCGGTGACGATGGCAAACTTAAATTTTGGGACTTGCGCCATGCCTGCAAACCTTTGCTAACACTTAGTGCACACTCCCATTGGGTTTGGAGCGCGCGCTATCACCCACAACACGACCAGCTTATCCTTTCCGGCGGTTCAGACGCAACGTTGGCTTTGTGGCGAGTGTCTTCAATCTCATCATCGCCGCTCGTCGAGCTGGATGAGCGTGATCTCATGGATGAGACGGCGGGTGGTGCAGCTGTGACAGATACACTGATTCGACGAGTGGAAGACCATGAAGATGCTGTATATGCAGCACGGTGGGCTGCTGGAGGGGATGCCTGGATGTTCGCCTCTGTGTCATATGATGGCCGTCTTGCTATCAACCACGTACCGTCCACGGAGAAGTACAAGATTTTGCTCTAGCGCGAGGTAGTTCTGAAATTCGACAAGCTAATGTAGCGTAAACGAGAAAGCTATGTAGGTCGAGTTGCTGTGCATGGGCTTTGCCATCGGTTGCTACCGATACCCGAAAACAACGCCTTAGTCTGCCGATGAAATATTCCTCTCTACCTCCGAGATGATCTGCCATAATGCATCGTCGACAGACGCTAAACGTGCCCAGAGTGACGACACGATAGTAAATCAGAGACGCATAGAAGCTTTGAAAAGGGCGTTACCTTGTCAATAATCGTGTATACAAAATATGTTCACTGCACAGCATCCAACATGATTTCATCTTCAGGCAACTTCGACTTCGGCCTGAGCAGCCCCACAGCTCGAGTCTCAAAAAAAGTCACAGAAAATGGCAACACCAACATTACGCGCAACGCTGCGCGAGGCTTATACGGGTGAGCGCCGCATTATTTGTGCTATCTGCATAAGCAAACTGAAGCAACAAGATTAGATGTTGCTCGTGCCATAGTCCACATGCTGCATTGCTTTGTCATTGTAGAGCGGAGCGCCTGACTGCAAGGGCTGCAAATGTCTATGCGCCAGAACGACACACAAAGTAAGTAACAACCAACTCCAGCAGCCAATACATCTGCATCACTCACGTCCTGAGAGTCAGCAGCTTGTGAGCGATAGAAATGACGATGAAAGCAGCGATGACAGCGGCACTCTGTGTGGCACAGGCGCGAACGTTCATCGCGATGGTCTCGACACGCGGCTCCATTGTCGTACTCTTGACCGCAAGACCGACCAGCGCCCAGATAACCACCAGACCAAAAGTAACATCATTCTCGTAGATGACAGCAAACAGCGTACCCACTGCCAGCATCGACAGCAACGCTATGTACGACGCGAGTGACAGGTAGTCGTTGATGATGTACTGCGCCGTGACGGCCAAGCTAATGAGTGTCGCGGCACAAGTCCAGGCGAAGTAGGCCGTGAGGCCCAACTCGTTCAGCACGAAGCGCTTGAGGTCGAAACTAGCGTCACGACGCTCCGTCACGACGTGTGCATAGAGGGCGAACAATGAGAGCCACAGCACGACAAGCACGAGTGTTGCCATGTTCACGTATTCGTTAGTGAAAAACACGATCCACGCCATATTCGTGAGACAAGACACGGCAAAGAGCGAGCGCAAAACGTCGGCGTGCGGAGTGTTCGAATATAAAGAGGCAGAAGGCCAAAAGCAGTCCACAACGACTGTAGCGGCCAAGAAGATATAGATGAATCCCCAGATACTGAAGGCGTAGGGCGCCGGCGTGATGAGCGTCTCATAGCGCCGCGACATGGGGCCGATGTTGCGTGCCGAGTGTTTGTTCACGAAGAGCTGCAAGACATACAGCACCAGATTCACCGATGCGAGCACAGGAACAGTCATTCTGATGCACTCAGTCGATCAGTCACTAAGACGGATGAAAAGAAGGAGCTGTGATGGTCGCGATATGAAGTAAGACAAGAGAGATCCTTCACGCTGTGTCATTGACGCTATATTATTCCATATACCCTAACCCGTCTCCATAAGGGTTAAATGCTCTTTCGATGCTTAGGACTAACTGACCTGGGTGGACACTTTGTCGTCCACCCTGGTTTAATACCTCACACTTGAGCAGTCTTAGCATGGAATTACACATGTCGTTTATACATTCGTGCTTGGCCTAGTCTCCGCACGCTACGCGTGTCTTTACACGTAAGTCGGAACGATGCGCTTTGCTTTCGTATCGACTACCGCGCAAGCCACGCGCTTCCTTCCACTTTCACTCGAGGAATGGCCGGTCCGCGCAGAATTGCCTACAGCAGAAAGTCCGCGTTGCTCCAGAAGTATTGCCGCCATTCCTTATAAGTCTTGTACCTTGCGACGGTATCTCTGCAATAATCCTCGCATACTCTGAACGCCGCTTCCTCTGCCCCAAGTACATGCATGATAAGTCGCAGAAACGCAGTACTCTGTCAGCATCATCCCTAAAGCGACTACGCCAGGATCTTGAAAAAGGTCGGGCTTGTAGTCGGCAGAAATGTAGACGCACTCACCGTGTTCTTGTTGTCACAAAGCTATTCGAAGCAACAGCAGTAGCAGCCAACTACAACTCTATCAATTGACGAGCATCGATGGTCATCGATCTCGAAAACAATTTCAGATGAGAAATGCTAGGGTTTATTTTACCGATAAGTAAGTGTTGATGGTGGTTGTTAAGTCTTGACTCGATGGTTGATGTCGAACGTCATGAGACTGTAGAAGATAGCGAGCTCCTCGCAGCCAAGAGCTAGAGGAGCTTCGTCGAAGTTGGTAGGCACAATGAGCTCCATGTTGAGCTCGTCGAGCGTCATCTTGGCCATGTTCTTGGTCTCAGATCTGAGGAATAAGCTACTGATCACCGCTGCTTCAACGGTGCGCGGAGAGCAAGTAGCGGCGTCGATATCAATACTGCGTACTTCGTCCTCGGATGAGA
>NQFO01002951.1:0-17963 GCA_003991265.1 Pseudoperonospora humuli | reverse complement strand
GTTTTGCATGGACAAGCCAAAGGTACACACAGCACGTCGAAGTAAATTTGCTGACACTGAGCTTGAACGTCGCGACCACATGGAATGTTGCAGCGTTTATGATGACTCTATTAGACAGCCGGTGTGAGATAGATACAAGAGCTCAGGCTCAGCTCCTGGATTGTCGATGCTGGTACCTGCTGGAAGGGAAACTGATCCACAAAATATCTGACGACTGTGGAATGGCCACGAGCTCTACTGTGTCGCACTTTGTGTGTGTGTGTGCGTGTCCAATAGGCAACGTATGCCAAGCTCCAACATGCTGAGCATGAACGTTTCTCAGTGCACGCCCGTTTATGGCGGACACAGCAAAGCACGTCATCAAAGATTGGGCACAACTCGAAGAAGCTCATTGCTCATTCGCTAAGAGCACTGGAGCTCGCTATTGGAATATTTGCACTTGTAGTCCAAGCTTTAGTTGTTTTCCTCGATATCCTGCAACGAGTAGAGCGATGCACGTGATCGAAAGGTCGAAGAAAGCGACAAAAGCTCGCACTTGTAAGTGGAGCATCTGGCTGACTTAATATCTGGTAATCCCAAATCGTTTAATCATATCACTATGACGCTCCAGTATTTCACGCAACAGGTACAACTTCTGCGTCTGTTTTGCGCGTTGACAGTAATGACTTGATACGCTCATTAGATTTGGAGGTTGTGGACGACGTATGCGTACATGTCAAGTGAGTCATGAGTATGGCTAAGCGAAGAAATGGAGACATTGCTGGCACTTTGTTGCTGAAAGTGAACTCTTGAGTTTGTTAGACTCTTCTTTTGTAGGCGTTTGAGTTGACACATACCGCCATGCGGAGAAACATGAGCTTGCCTCAGCTAGTAAGTAGTCCAAATCCCTCACAAAGATCCATGAGGTGACACATGGATAATACAGATGAGGAAGACGTCAAGTTGCTGACCAGTTCACACGTAGAGCTCACATATGTATTCAGTGAATGTTTTGAAGTGCCGTATTATTGCAGCATGCGTCGTATTGTTGATCTTGCACTCAGTGAAACGAGACACAAGGCACCTGAAACTGGATGACCCAAGAGCTCTGTCGAACAAATTGACAATAGCAGTCCCACACACACCCTCACGCACATACTAAGCTACACTTGGCGGAGGTGAGCGCATGCACCGTCATTTGATTCTTCGATCACAATGTGCGCATTCATGCAAGTGCTTGCTATGATATGTGTTATTACAGGTATGGATTCTTTTTCGCTGAAATCTCAATATTCCTCCAGCGAAATGCAAATGTGGACTTGCTTAGCGTAATATTTCAATGGGTTCGTATGGATGTGCTAGACGATCCAGTCCTGTGGCACGCCTATCCCAGCTTGGGAACTAAGGTCCACAACATGACGAGCGAGTATAGTAGTGTCAACGGTGCACAAAGACCCGGAGAAGCTTAAGAAAAATGGGAAGACCAAAGCTAAAGCGATACCGTTTAGATAAGAGCAAATGAAAGCTTTCGACGGTGTCAGCTTTCATACTATACCCTCAAGCTCGTTTATTGGTATAAATCGCTTGTCAACGTGCCACATCCATCCATAAGACGGGAGAAACGTGCGTCTACGACGAAGAACGCGTAGACGTTCCAAGATGAGATTAGTTGCTGCAGGTTTGTACAGCATAAATTATGCGTCATTTCCGGCAAAAAAGCACTTGCCCTTGGCCTGTCAGAACTGATACTAGGCCACTCGCACAATCTTGAATTTCGGGAAAGAAAAACACAGTAAAACTAGTCGGATCACGTTCATTGAACTCAATGAACTCAGTACAAGAATCACCAAAAATTTCACACAAGCAGCTCAGAACATGTGGTCGATTGTCCCAGAACAGAACTAGTCTGTTCACGATACCTCGTAGCATCATGAGACCCAGCAGACACAACGTATGCTTTGGGCTAAAGCATCTTTTTCTGTTCAATCTATGGAAGTTTTGTTGCGTCCATGGTCTATTCGACAATGCACCAAGAAACCACATTCACGGCAAAAAGTTCTTTGTTTTTCAGCGTCATCTGTCTTCATCTGGATCGGAGCTTATAGATTGAAGTACACGATAATAGTTGAGGTGGCGAATTCGCCTTTCATACAAAACCTGCGTCCGCTCACTCGTTCGCGTGGTGCTAAAACACTAGCAAATGACGTGTTGGCGAGTCTTTTTGGCTGAAGCTCATCGGTAACTTGCCTTGAAGTGCTTGTCAATGCACCACTCGTCAGTACTTCACTTGCTCTAGGACAAAATCGACGGTAGATGGCCATGTTTTCATGCAAGATCTTTCTCTGATTGGCTTCACATACATCGCCTCGCTATATTCAACAAATGACATTGACGCAGTTTGACAAGAAATACCAATCGATTGTCGTACCATGAACAAGTACGTAAGGGGCTGGCGCGTCATCGAGAGATGCCGGACAAGGTGAGGAAATCAGCGTACCGAAATGACACAAAAGCAGTGAAAGTGTCCGTCGCTGGCCTGGTTTCTTCGCAAAACTGGAGCAAGACGAGAGCCGTTCTTACTCAGACACGCGTTTCGAGAGCAAAGTAGCAGCTGCCCGAGCTGCCCATATCTGTGTGACTATAGCACCTGCAAAACGGTGAGTGCTTTCCCATCTTTCCGCAGAAGCGCAAGTTATCTTGGCCAGAGACCACTCGAGTCTGCGCAATCGACCCCCTTCGTCATTATGTCCGATTCCGAAGGTCGTACGTCCAGCGTGAAGGACACTTGATCTGTGGTCCAAGAAACGCTCAAAGCTGGGGTACGACGTAGTCGATGCTTGCGGAAATGGACAACGAGAGCAAGAGTAGACACCTACACAAGGTTTGGACCACATTAAAGTATGGACGAAGCCAATCGAAGACTAAACAGCATCACGTAGCGAGGCAAGTTGCTCAATCGATCTTTGATTTACCCACCGACTAGTGCACAGAGCTCAATTGACTGCAAAACATCGACCTAATGGTTGGACACGACCTGTCACGTTATCATTAATCTCTCGGAAGACTGAAGCTAGGCATCATGCTTGCTTTTCCACAAAATCATGCAATGTCAACTGCGATGTATACACTCTGCTACTAACATCAAGTATATGTCGTATCTGAAATAGTCAATTTGTGCTTCACGATTTGGTCAGTGCCCAATTACTGACATCGTGGCAATTTTCTCGTGCCTATTCCATACAATTGTATAAATAAAACCTCACGTGGGTTTATTCTAGTCATTTTGAGTCAATTAACTTCACAAATGGCGTCCACGACCAACACTCCTTTGTCCGCACTGCGCGCATTGCGCGAGCACCTGATCGCCGGCAAGCCTGTGGCAGTAGAAGGTGAAGATCTGGTATGTCGGGACGTCGGTGGGGCAGAAGTCTGGCGTCTACCCAAGCACAGTGCTACGGCTTATCACTCCAAGAAGCTGGACAAGAGCTATGACCTGCTGGCCGTATACACGTGCTTCAAGCACGAGACACTTAGCTTCAGCGACTATGTGCTCAAGTGTCGAGAGGACAAGGCAGCCATGGTCTCTACGGTGGACAAAAAGGAACTAGTGGCGTATCTGAAAGGGGACATAGAGAGCAGTCCACAGATCCTGGACGCTAATGGTGAACCAACTACAAAACGAGGCGAGAAAGATCGTCGAAATGTAGCCAAGAAGGCGCGAGAGAGTGCGGAAAACGTCAAAGCTGCCAAGAAGCGAAAGACATTGCAGGAGAAGGAGCAGCAGCAGAGACCGCAGAAACAGGACAAGACGCCGCAACAAATGGAGGCGGAGGCCGAGATGAAGAGGATTGCAAACAAAGAATATGTCATCAGGACGAGGACCACGGTGCTGGACGCACACAAAACCAAATTTGACAATGTGATCAAGATGCTGGAGCTTGTGAATGCAGAAACCAAGGAGAAGATTGAGAAGGCTACCAAAGCTACGGCCTTGGTAGCGAATACAATGGTGAAAAAGGAACAGTTGCCTATGCATCGACTCGTGAAGGAAAAGATCTTGGGTACTCCGATCATTGTGGTGCCTGCGGGATTCTCAGACTTGTTTACGATGCTGAATACGAAGGACTTCCTGGAGAATGGCGTGTATGTGCCCAATATGCAAAAGAAAGCGGAAGGACATCGAAAGCAACAGTCGATGATGATTACGCACGAAGAAGACGGACATGTTTACACGTTCAAAGTGGTGGACACTGTGAGCCGCTTTCGAGACAAAGATTGGTGCGTGGTGAACAATTGATAGGTTATGGTGCGAGAGTATTGAGTGTTTTGTGCATATTGGATGACTGAATGACTTAGGCGTTCCGTCGTTGGTGTCATTGTGTCGGGACAGTCGTGGCAGTTTAAGGGATGGAAGTGGAAATTTCCGCTCGAAGTGTTTAAGAAAGGTACTCATGTTTGTAATGGTGACGTACAAGCGTACATTCGCTGATGAACGTATGCCGGTGTGCTGTAGTGTGCGGAGTTCACATCTACAATCAGGGCTCTCAGCTAACTCCTGAAATTAAGCAATGGGATGTAAAAGTGCTGATGGTAGGTTGCAAAACTTTGTGTATCTTGCTTGCCTTCTTGTAGCTTACCGTTGTGTTGCTCTTCATCATTGGGTAGATCCATCCAGACAAGCGGCATTTGGACAAGGTGGCCGCCAAAGAGTTTTGGCGCTACTTGTTCGCTTTCATCAAGGTGAAGCTGCAATAAGCATGACATGACACGATAGTCGATCGATCGATCCACGCGTCCAGTTTGTTATCACTTTGAAAATCTTGTCAGGTAGTTGTTCAAGTCTGTGAATCGCAGCGTCACACTACGCTTCCACAGAGGCTCGAAAGGGAAATACAAAGTGTTTACAAGCAACCCGCAATCGCGAGAGCATATTGCTGGTCAATCGCAAGTGAATTGTGTACGAACCGTCATCTTCACTGTGACCTCTAATGTTCAAACATCGTTAGGTAATCTCCAACGACCACAGGGCACGTGTGGATACGGTCAAGGGAACAAATCTGAATCCTGTTTCATGGCATTGATAATTCGGCTCGTTTTGGTGCTGAACCAGGTCGTCGACAAGTGATGGTGATGACGTTGGTCTGGGAATAGCGCTCATAATGGGCAGTTTCGTGGTCATTGCATTGCGATGGTCGTTTTCAAGGATTGAGCTCTAATTCGAGATGCTGCTGCAATGTGTTTTCAGATGATATTGGCATTTTGGCTGCAGCTTTGAAGAATTCTTGTTGACGTCACTGCCGCTGATCGAAAAGAGCCATTCGCGGTGTGGTCAATCTGGTGCGTAGATACTAGTAGCCGAGTGGTAGCCGCATTCGACCTCACTCGTAAATTCTGCTCACGTAGTAAGGACACCACGTAAGCAACGGTAGGCAGTCATCAAAAGTGGCGCTACGACATCGCAAGAAAAAACAGGAGGAGGACTTATTAGTGGTGGCCACAATTGATAGCGTGGATCAGATTGAGGGTCAAATTAAGCGTGCGGGGCCGCAGATGACAGCACTGCCGACGACCAACCAGCGGGGGATTCCTGTCAAACAGATTGGATCAGCGAGAGCACTCTCCGAAAGCAGCGACAATGCGGGTCCCAAACGCGTTCTGAGGCATACATTAACCTTGTCTCATTTTCCGTCTGCCCGAAGTTTGAACAAAGTAGTGCCGGATGATGTAGCACCGCCACTGCCATTGACACGAAAGCAAAAGGTGATTGCATTCTTTGAGAACAAGTACGTGAGCTTCTTTATGACAGTATGCACAATCTTCACACTGTTTGGTGACGACTTCCGCGTGAGTTTTTTTCCAAAGAGTGCCGACGTTCATGTGTACAACGCTCTGTTTGCGCTTTTCATCATTTTCTTCATCGAGCTCGTTCTCAACGTGTATAGTCGTCCGAATTACTTCAACCATGGTCAAGGTTTCTCCTTTTACATGGACTTGATTTCGACGCTGTCCGTGATTCCTGATGTCGACTGGATCTGGGTACAAGTCGTTGGGTCGTCAAGCTCAAGCAGTGCGTCACAAGCTGCAGCACTAAAGGCAGGTCGCGCATCACGTGCCGGCACAAAAGCTGGTCGAATAGTGCGTCTAGTGCGACTCTTTCGTATGCTACGAATTTTACGCGTGGTCAAGAAGAACAAAAGCGGTGAAGTCAAGAAGGTGCAAATCTCAGAGCCGTCAAAAATTGGCAAAGTGCTTACGGAGATGACCACGAGAAGGCTGATCGTGCTGGTCCTACTCATCATTATTGTTTCGCCAATTATTGACGGCACGGTGGATTCGACGCAAGATGATTTCCAGACATCACAGTTCGAGCGGCTGCATCGGTACACTCAGGACTACAACAATACCGGCACCATTAGCAGGGAACATGTGCGAAATCTTGTCAACGAATACGTGCGTGATTCCAACGGGATGATTCTTCGGATGGAACTGACCAATATTGACGACAGCGTGCTCAAGACATGGCTCCAGGAAGTCAAGTTCCAAAAGCTGAATAGTGACGAGACCGATTGGTTGTTTGGATCGAGTCCGACTTTGACAGAGAATCCGAAAACAGGATGGTCTGCATCACACCTGGTCGATAATCCGTCTGTGAAGTACCGCTCGACCGAGCTTGCAACAGTTGACAATTTGGGCTGTTACGTCAATAACGTGTGCATTGACTGCGACACAGCCAGCGGCACGAGTACTTGTCACTCTGTTGTGGTGTTTGACACCTCAGCATACACAAAGAGGGCGGCAAATTGGAACATTGGCAAGACAATAGTTGTGATGTGCTGCTTTGCAGTGTCAATTATTGTGCTGACTAGGGATGCCGAATCAATGATCATCGGACCCATTGAGCGGATGATGCGTCTTGTGACGCAGCTCGCTCAAAACCCACTCGGATCAACAGAAGCCACACGCGAGGTCTACGAGGAAGATGCTTCAAGTGGGACGGACTACGAGACGAAAATGCTGGAGGATACACTCAGCAAGATCGCAAAGCTTTTGCAGGTGGGCTTTGGAGCTGCTGGTACGGAAATCATTGCGAAGAATATGGGTGGCGCTGGCGACTTTGACGTGATGATTCCAGGGAAAAAGATCACGTCCGTATTTGGTTTCGGCATTATCGAACACTTTACCGAAACGTGCAGTATTTTAGAGGAGGACGTGATCACGTACATTAACACTATAGCGGAGATAGTACACGGCGACGCGAAAGTCTTCCACGGCGCTGCAAACAAAAACATCGGCTCGGCATTTCTTTTGGCGTGGAAAATATGCGATGGCGCACTACCGGGTTTGCGGGATCCACGTGACTCTGCTGATAAATTACGCATGCTCCCAGCCGAAAAAGAGAAGAAACGCGAAGGCATTTACGTCAAGAGTACTGGTGCAGGCACAGCTGTTCGTCGTATAGGACCAACGGAACTTGTCGACAGCGCTCTCACTGCTGTGCTCAAAATGCGAGTGGACATTCACAATGCTAATCACCATGGCACATTGCACAAGTACTGCACCGACACCAAGCTGATTGCAGCCTTTGATAGTTTCGAGGTCCATTTAGGCTTTGGCTTACACGTGGGTTGGGCAATCGAAGGCGCCATCGGTTCGAGGTTTAAGATTGACGCATCGTACCTATCACCAAATGTGAACATGGCCGCGCGTCTTGAGGCAGCAACAGGTCAATTTGATGTACCAATGCTACTCTCGGAATGGTTTGTGGATGAATTGTCAGCGGAAGCTCGTCATTTCTGCCGTAAAATCGATCGAGTTGCTGTCAAAGGTAGCGAGATTCCCATGGACTTGTGGACATTTGACATCGGCCGATATCCAGCCGAAGGCGTCATGCCAGAAGTCAGTAACGAAGGCAGGCAAAAGCCCGTCGAGTTTGGCTATGACCCCATTTTCCTTACTCTTCAGGAAGGCATACCCTCTGCGTTCTTTTTTAACTTTCACGAAGGCATCGGAGCCTACTTTGCTGGCAAATGGGATGTGGCTCGAACAAAGCTCATCACTGCAAATCAAATCTGGGAAGATGGGCCAACGAAAGTTATTCTCAGTGTCATGGAGACGGAAGGTCGAACCCTCGAAGGCGAATTTGCCGCTCCAAGTTGGTGGAAAGGCTTCCGACAGCTCACGGAAAAGTAGTAGCTCAATCGTCATGCAGCACCCGAAATTACATAACCATTTGAATCTTCATTGTCGACCTCGATCGTATGCCTTCCCGGTGTTCCAAAGGACAAAGTCTTGTGCATTCGTGCCTTTTGACCTGTGTCCCATGCTACTCGGGGTCTAATTGAGCTGCTGGAGCTCACGCAAAGCAGCTAAACTTTTCTGTATCGCATTCAAGTCTGTTTGCAACTGTGTAAGACGTTGTGTGTCTTGTACTTGCACGCTCTCAGGTACCTTGGACGCGTAGTGTGGTCCCTGTTGACGATCCATGAGGACCTCAGCAGCTGTAGACTTTTTCAAGGCGCGTTTCTCTAAGCGCAAGATTTCATTAGCTACACGCTGCGTCGTCTCCGTATCGTCGGGGACACTCCACATCACTGAACGACAGCATTTGGGTTACCAGATCCTCCCCTTTAGTCTCAATTACACGATCAAACCAAGAAGAAAGAGAGAACGAACCTCGACATGAGTCCGACACGGAGTGTGTAAGCACGTGAGGGGACGAAGCGGATGGAAAAAGGTTCTTGCAATCGACCACAATGTCGACGTTTACGCGGCATTGTGTTTCAATATCACGCTGTGAATCTTTCAGCTCGGAGAGCACAGCTGCGTTGGAGCACGCAATGCCAACAACAGGAAGTTCACTACGTCATGTGTCACGGCAACAATCAGCGAGTGCAACCACAATATCTCATTGAAGCATGTGAAACATACCCATCACCCGCAGCAGACGCATTTGGGGCCAACACTTTCGCAATGTGGCGTAGCGAACGAATGCCATGGATCACGTCCATGATGAGCTAAATGAGAAACAAGCAACACGGGTCAGGTACGATCACATTGCAGAACGACGGACATTCTTACCGTCATTCGCTCTTCAGCATGCACATCAATCCATGAGTGCATGTGGGACTCTTCTGGGTACTCAGTGCACAAGATTGATGTCTCGAGATTCTGCTTGTATGGCGAAGTCTTAAGAGGATCAGCATCCTGAATACGTTGCCATAATTCTTCGGTAACAAAGGGTGTAAAAGGATGCAGTAGACGCATTGAGTAGTCAAGACATCGATGCAATATTGCTTGGGCACTGCGTTTCTGGGCACGTCGTTTTCGTTCAGAACTCAAGTCTTCATCAAGGCGGTTGCCGTACAGCACTGGCTTGCTGAACTCGATGTAGACGTCACATAACTCTTGTACAAAGAATCTCTGGATAGCAGCAACGCTCGTTGCAAGTTGGTTTGCAGCGAGTCCGTCATTCACCTCCGACACTACAGCAGCCTGCAGTAGTAACGCAGTTTATCGTCAGTCACTTGTCATGCTATGGACATACCCAAACGTACCAGTCGACTCATAATCCAACGATCTGCAAGAGTCATGTCTGTACGCAATAGAGAAAGATCTGACGAAGCAAGCACTTGTGCACTCTTTGCATCGTCGTCGGCTGTCTTTAACAGAGGCAAAGCGTAGCGTACTGCATTCCACATTTTGTTGCAAAAGTGGCGATACGATACAACACGCTGCACGTCCATATTGATTTGTCGACCTTGCTGAAGGTATGACGCCAATGCGAAACGCAGTGCATCGGCACCACAGGTGGGAATACCCTTTGGAAACTCCTTCTTGAGCTCTTTTTCAGCTTTCTTGAGCTCGTGCGGTCCAACATTGCCGTTCTAATTGAATTCACTATGGTCAGCAGTCGTAGCGCGATTTGGGATCGAAAGCTCCGAGAATTTACCTGCAAGTCCGTGAGTAGTTGATCAAGGCTGATCCCGTTGATAACATGCAGCGGATCGATTACATTGCCCAAGCTCTTTGACATTTTGCGGCCAGCCTTGTCACGCACCATCGGATGCAAGAGCACTTTTTTGAATGGCACACGTCCAGAAAACTACAGACAAGGGTCAGCACACTCAATGGCAGTCTGTTTTAGCTGTTGGCTTACTTACCTCTTCACACAGCATTGCCATACGTGCTACCCAAAAGAATAAAATGTCAGAGCCAGTCTCCATTACATCTAGCGGGTAGCTAAACTTCAGGTCCTGCGCTACGGCGTCATTGTTGTCAGAGTTGGGCCAGCCCTATCAACACATACGTGATGGCATTTAGCCAAAGTGGCAAGAGCTATGTGTATCACTGCAATAACTTACAAATGCTGACAGAGGAAGTAAACCCGAGCTGAACCAAGTGTCAAGCACATCCATATCTTGCTCTAGATCTTCATCTCGCAGCTTGTACCCTACTTCAGCTTCAGCCTTGTGTCGAGCCTCCTCTAGAGACGCTGCAATGAACCAATTGTCCTTCACTTCAGATGCACTTGTGGCTCCAGGTTTCAAACGATATGCGGGGATGCGGTGACCCCACCAGAGCTGACGGCTAATGCACCAATCTTGAATGTTGTCGAGAAAGAAATACCATGTATGTCGATGCGATTTCGGCTCGATAGTCATCACTCCGGCGCGAACATTGTCAGCACAGCGTCGAGCCATCGCACTACAATCAACGTACCACTGCGGCATGAGCAGTGGCTCAATGATATCTCCTGAGCGTGAGCAGATCGACAGCGTAGTGGGATGATCGAGCTGTACCGTCATACAAGAGCACTACTTACACCAACTCTTCATTATGTAGTGGCAAAGAGATACAAATCGCACCTTGTCCACGTAAAGCTTCATTTGTTGCAATTCTTCAACGACACGTTGACGTGCATCAAACCTGTCCAGGCCAACAAATCGCTCGTCGATGTTGCCACACAACTTTCCGTATTTGTCCATCACTTCAACTTCAGGCAGATCATGGCGACGACCACACTCAAAGTCTTTCAAGTCGTGTGCCGGTGTGACTTTGACCACCCCTACACAGCAAAATAACAGTAAAACACGCAATGTCACCTCGAAACATGGTCGTAAAAAACCAGCCCAAGCAAACACTAAACCTCATACCGGTGCCAATCTCCATATTAACCAGTACATCGTCCGTGATAATCGGAATACGCTCACGAGAGAACGGATGTATCACGTGTTTTCCATGGAATCGATGATACCTCGAATCATCGGGATGTACCGCCACGGCAACGTCTCCGAAAATCGTCTCGGGTCTCGTCGTATCCACTTCCATGAACTCATCCGAATCTGCCACCTGATACCGAAATCGATGCATGACCCCAAATTCGACGGGGTGTTTCCTTCCCGGCAGCGTTTTTTTCGTCGCTTTTTCCAATTGTTCCGAATCCACTTCAATATCGGAAATTGCTGTTTGCAACGTCGGACACCAATTCACCATTCGCCTTCGTCGGTAGATCAATCCCTTGTCGTATAACCTTACAAACGCGTTCACCACGGCTTCGGATCGTTTTTCATCTAGCGTAAAAAACGGTTGCGTTTTTTTCACAAGGGCTCCCAACCGATCAATTTGGTTCATGATTCTGCCTCCATATTGCTCGTTCCATGTCCACACTTCGTCTACAAAAGCTTCGCGTCCTAAGTCATAACGGGACAGTCCCCGTTCGATAGAAAGCTTCCTCTCCACGACACTTTGGGTTGCAATACCTGCATGATCGAGTCCAGGCAGCCAGCGAACGTCAAAGCCCCGCATACGGTGCCATCGTGCAATTGCATCTTGAATGGTGATGGTCAGAGCGTGGCCAATATGCAAGGCACCGGTGACGTTGGGCGGTGGTAAAAGCATGGTGAACACTTTATTGGTAGGAATGCTCTTTGACGATGCGGACGGGCTTAATGTTTGTTGCCAATATTCTTGCCATCCTTGCTCTACAGTTGCAGGATCATAAGTAGGAGCCAGAGGCGACCGCTTTACACGCTCACGCAGGTCGCTCGACAGAGGAACGATCGATTCGGTAGACACAGAGCGGACGGGAGAGAAATGCGCCTTCAAACACACCTCAAAACAATACAAAGGACGCCTTGTTGAACGCAAAGCACGCTCTGCAACGAGAGCCTTAAGGCACCCTCGTCGCGCTAGCATCAATCTATGGCCGTGGAGCTGTGGCTAGGTGCAGAATAATTTCTTATGAGATTACATAATTTATTGCAATGTGTACAATAACTGCGTAGTTATATATTTCATAAACGAGCGAGCCCTCCGAGTTTTCATCGAACTGTGATTGGTGGATGACTCTAGCCTGTCACGTGGCGAGCCCAAAGGGGAAAGTTTGTAATCTACTCTACCCTTATACAAGAAGCAGATGGTGGTCGATGATGCGCGAGCACTTTGAGAAGCGCCTCCGACTCTACGTGATAATTGCACTTGGAAACCTTGATAGAAATCTCATCAAGAGGCAAAAGAAGGAAAAAGCGTGAATGCGATCATACGGGCGTGCAAGAGTACCAACGAGATGGATGTGACGGAAACGCTGCAGATGCAAGACATTCTTACGCCAGATGACATCAACTGAAGTGCTCAGTAGGTTCCGTAGCCAGAGCGTATTCAAGAGAATGGTCTGGTATTCTACGTTGGACTCCTGTGGAAGTTCCAGAGCGCGGTCGAGAGGAGGATGGTGGAAAAGAGAGTCCGAGCGTTCTCGCTCTTTCCCGTGTCCATGACGTATACGAGAGCGCATACTAAGATTGATCCAACTAGGTTGTTTTGTTGTCTTGCTTGATGCTATTGTGAATGGTAGATGTATCGAGAGAGCAGAAGTCGGAAATCGTCACTGACATTCAACTATTACTTGCTGAGCATGATCAATACTTGTCGTCAAAACCAGTGTCGAATGATTCTACCGACGAGGGGGTTTATAAGAAGATAAGTCCTCGCCACGGTGACTCTATCATGGCTGATGATGAAGACAGCGCTCTGGGAAGACTGCTGCTGAGCGCGACTGCCTTTTGTCTACTGGCGGTGCGTCCGAGAATGCTGGTCTTACTCGATACACTCCATATACTAGCCTTGAAGCCGTCAGTGCTCAAGTGATGAGCGGCTCGCGTCACCGGAATGACACTGTCAGCTAGAGAGCATCCATGCCAACATGTAGCTCAAGTATACAAGTTGAGCGATTGTATCGACGTGCAGCAAGTGCTCAATTTGTTTGGCAGAGAAGAACTGAACCCGTATGCGGCGGCTCCCGAGAGAAAGCTCGACCCAGAGTCATCGATTCACACGTCCACAGGCAGCAACATTATCGCGAATGCACCTTGAGTCGTGACAATCTGCAGAAATGTCCGTGAGTCTATGGAGAAATAGACAAATAGACAAATGTAATACCAGACATATCACTCAAGGGCCGTGCGTAGCCTATGCCAGCCCTTAAGATCGTATCCAGCTCCCCTCATGGTGTCAGACACACATGCGCTACAAATTCGACAATCAGAATGTTCCTTTGGGAAACCGTCTCGCGATTGCTTCAATAAACTCGCAGAAAAGCAAGAACTCTTCCACATAATACCATACTGCTGCTCCGTTGACGGACAATTTGCGCAATTCCTGTGCGACAATGTTTCGGATAATGCTGTCAACTACACCAAGCGCGTAGAGCATATTATGAGTAATTTGATTGAGAGGCACGTTACTTACGTCAAGCTTTTGACGCTCGTGAAGCAGATAAAGCATGTAATCGTCCAACCATTGCGGAAAGTTTTTCCGGATATCCACATCACGATTGTCAAACAATTCACGGAATATAGCCGTGTAGATGTCATGCGATCGGCCAGGCAGACGTGACTCAAGCAGACGCTCAACGGAGTTGGGGAGCACACCAAGTTTCAGACACAGGTTTAACCAAACTAGGGTTTGTTTTTTTCCCACGAGTCCTGAATTTCCCAGGTAATTTATCGCAACGGGCTCGTACAAACCATCCAGAGGTGGTCTAATGTCGCGAATCGTAACAGCAATCGACTTGTCATTTCCTGTCTTCAAATAATGAATCAGGGTCGGATCTTGGTTTTCGTTCTTCATACGGTACGGACGTCGAGGAGGGATAGCATTTGCAAATTTAAGCATGATGGAAGTCGGCTCATGATGAGTGATACTGGCTGTCGGCTTTGTCTTGATGTGACTTGGCCCCTCACCATCGATGTCGTCAGCCGGCATTATCTTTTTCAAGTGACTTGGACCACCTGACTCGATATCGTCTGCAACCTTCTTCAGTTTGAGTTTCTTCAGCTTCTCAGTCGCTGCATCAGTATCCGCTACCCGGTGCCAGAGCACCGGCAGACATGACCTTGTCTGCCTCACTAGAGTCGATGGCTTCAGATGACACCGCATGCTCCACCAGAGTAATGATCATAAGCATGGCGAGATGAGCGATCAGCTTCATGGCTGGTATAGAAGTTTGTGTAATGAAGAATAACACGACAGCGGGACCGTCTGTGTCGTGTCAAAATTCCGCAAACATGTGCAATTTCTGATCTGACAGCCATTGTGGAATCTCATTCGGCGCATACGAGCAACCTTCATCTGCATAAACGCCTGATCTACTTCACTGGGTCGACAGATCAATTAGATCATCTGCGTAATCGTCGCCATCATCAATCAATGAACGACAAGCATTCCCCATATGACAAATTGTTCACTACTAGACGCTGAATACATTTGACTGAAGCTTCATTTTGGAAGTCCTAGCGTTGACGAAAGGCAGCATCTCAGTCCGTACTAAGACACAAGGTGAGGCATGATTTATAAAGGGCACTGAAAGTGTCCGATTATAAAGGGACACTACGATGTTAGCTTCGGTATTGAACTTGTATCACTGCAGCCACTTATTGTGTTACTACCATGCACTACTCAATCCATTGTCATAGCGTAGACAATCCAGTTCTCGAATTTTGGTTGCTCTTATACGCAATCATGCAGCGACTGGACTGTCCGGATGTTCATTCGTTTGGCAGTGCAGAGACGTCATACCTCTCTATGGTATGACAACGAGGAGCTCCGTGATCGATAAAAGGCATTGCCTTGTGGGAGTTTGCTGCAAGACACTGCTGTCGACGCCAAGTTCGGGCACACAAGAAACCGATCAAAACTCTTAGTGGATGGTACTCCAGCTTCAAGCGGGCTGCCCCGTCCAGACCACATCTGCACGAAGTCATTTTGTGTATGGTCTTTGAGAGAATTCTGAGCAATTCGACAGCTCAGGTGAATGGCTCACTACAGTAACCTAGAGTCACTTCGAAAGACACTACAGAATATGAGCTGATCTGGGTAAGTAGATGAAGCTGTCGTTTCTGAAGTGCTTGATGGTGGTCTCTATGAACGAGTTCTACTTCAGTGCCAATAGACGCATTCGTGAGTTCTATACGTTGAGCACGACACAAACCTGGTCGAAGCAAATAATGCAGCGAAGTGCTCTGCTGCGACTACGTCAAGTACAATGCGCGCGCTACTAGGACTCGCTAAAGCAGCACGCTGGAGCTGCTTCTTTCCCTCCAGCCTGATTTGAGCTCTGGTGCCGCCTCTGAGTGCTGGCACTTTGTTCGCGTGGATTCAGGCGCTTTCGTGACAACTCTATCACTACAACCCTCTTTTGATCCACATTGCTTCCTTCATGTAGCAACCTTTGTACACTTATTAGCGTCGGTCGACTTTTCCTTGATCTGCCTTACTTTGCATGCAAAGTGTTTGTCCGTGTAGCTCACGAATACACAAATACCTGAATGTTGCCATATCGAACGACAAAGTCACTGCACAATCGAGTGTGCGATCATGCATCCTACCACATACATCCACGTATTGTATAATACGATGCTACGAGCCACTTGAAATACGTTGAGCTCAAGGGACTGACTGACTGCAAGTGCGTATTACTCGACAAGCTCTAGATCTCAAACCATACATGGCCAAGCTGTTGGAAATCCAACTAGATCCAGCATGGTGTAGTCCACCTCCTTTTGATGTCTAGCGCAATTTTTGGTCATTTGGTCATTTTGTCATTTTGTCATGTCCGTGCTAATAGAGACGACATTGGGGCCTCTCGTGCTGGACCTGTACATAGAGGAATGTCCTCTGGCTTGCACCAACTTTCTAAAGCTTTGTAAGATCAAGTACTACCACGGCTGTTTGTTCTTCAATGTACAAGAAAACTTCATGGTCCAAGCAGGGGATCCCACGGCTACAGGCAGTGGCGGGGACTCAATCTATGGCAAATTGTACGGTCCTCAAGCCCGATTTTTCGAGGACGAGTTGCCAAAGACACGATCCCATGCAGACCGTTGTGGGCTCTTGGGGATGGCGTCCGGATCGGCAAATCAAAACGCGTCCCAATTCTACGTTACCACAAGAGCCCAAGATATGGCGTATTTGGACGAACAACATACTCTATTTGGTGAAGTCGCAGAAGGTATGGATGTTTTGGATCAACTCAACGCATTGTATGTCGATAAGGACTATCGGCCATACCAGGATGTACGCATTAAGCACACGTATGTACTGGATGACCCATTTCCGGATCCCAAAGGTCTGGCTGAACTCATTCCTATCTCGTCCCCAACTCGAGATCGACCAGAAGAAGAGCAAGTGGAGCCACGGCTTGCAGCGGATGAAAAGTTGGACGAGAATGAAGGCAGATCCGAGCAGGAAATTGAGGAAGCGGTGCGGCAAAAAGAAGCCAAATCTCGTGCTGTTGTGCTCGAAATGATTGGCGACTTGCCCGATGCAGACGTCAAGCCACCGGACGAAGTATTGTTTGTATGCAAGCTGAATCCAGTGACGGAAAGTGCCGACTTGGATATGGCGTTTTGTCGTTTTGGCACGTGCAAGTCGGAAGTGATTCGAGATCAAAAGACGGGCGATTCCTTGTGTTTTGCGTTTGTGGAATTTACCGATCGACGACATTGTGAAGAAGCGTATTTCAAGATGAACAATGTCTTGTTGGATGACCGTCGTATCAAGGTGGACTTTAGTCAGTCCGTCTCGAAATTGTGGAATAAGGTCAAACGACGACCGTGGGAGATAACAAACAAGCGCGATGGTGATGGAGCTGTCCATGACAGGAAAAGAGGCGGACGGGGAGGCAAAAATGGCCGCGCTGGGCGTCGTGAGCTCGATAGCAACTTGCGCTTGAAGTCGCGTGGTGCCGAGGACTTCAAGCTCGTAGAAGAAGAAGAAGAAGCCGCATTTTCTTCACGTCGTTCGAAACCCGATACATCTCGTCGGCAAAGTCGTAGTCCTGATACACGGCGATCGTCACGTAACGAAAGGGACTCGGCTCGATCGCCGCGAGAAAGAAGGAGTCGGAGTCGGAACCATGAGCGTCGCAGTGATCGACGTCGAAGCTCGAGTCGCGAAAGACACGGTCGACGGCACCGAGCCCGTAGTCGGGAACGCGCGAGACGGAGTCGCAGTCATAGCAGCAGTCGTAAGCGTGATCGGAGTCATGATCGGGATCGTCGTTCTCGACGGTAATGCGGCCGTGGAAAGAGTCACTGAGAAGATATGAATCATCACAGACTGGATGGTCTTCGACGCTACAGCACGTAGGCGCTTTTCGGCACACATTGCTGACTGCATGGAGGCATGTTGAGCTTGTTCTGGGCCTGCAAGTGTAGCCTCGTATTTGAACGAACGTAGCAGATTGGACAACATACACGAAGATGCAATCAAGTTTCGCGGTAGCTGCTGGAGTCGTCTGTGACGTGCGTGTGTTGAATGACGTCGCGTCGCTTTTTGATGAGAATCTCACGAGTCTTTGGACGTTGCTGGAGCTTGCGAGTGAGTACGATGACCTCAGGAAACACAGGCGGGATGAGGTGGTAGATATGATGCTCGAGTCGTAGGGATAATACACAGTTTGTCTTGCTAGCCGTACATATGAATCTTGC
>NQFO01002940.1:0-12923 GCA_003991265.1 Pseudoperonospora humuli | reverse complement strand
AAGCTACTGAAATGACACCGACTGCACTTGCGTTGCTAAGCAATGCTATCCCAGTCGACACTTCGAACAAGTAGCACTTGTTGACGGAAAAGTCGACGATATACTGAAACTACCGATAACGAAGTTGACGCGACGAAGACGACTTTGGGCCGCATGAAGAGCTTCTTAGCAAATAACCAGCTCTTCTTCTATTTCTTGCACAGTTGTGATAGCTACGAGTTCTTGAAGCTCATAAAGCATCAATTGACGCGACAATTTTACACGATTTGTGGAGCTACTGCTGCTTGACGGGACGCTCGCAAAGGCTTTATGTTACGGAAGTGGTGTTGAGACTCAAGAAAGAGGCTGTTTTTCCACTAGACCTGTTGGTGTTCTCTACTACTCTTGTTTTCCTTTTTCTTCTTTGCCATTGGTATGGCGTAGCCCTTATTGTATCGTGCACAAAGTCGTCCACGCGCATGTGATACGTCTGTCGCTGCTACACCGGCATTCTGGGCCTCTAGTAGTGCTCAATAGTGTTGCAGAGGAAGGAAAAGCAGCATTTGTCACCTTTGAAGCCACTTCAAGTTCTTTCAGACTGATTCCTGGAGTCTGCCCGCTTTGTTCGTCGTTGTGCAGAGCCAATCGAGAGCGTGGTATTGACATTATACGACTCCACACAAGTTATCCAGTTCACTCACACAAGTTATCCATTTCGCACGTAGCCGTACAAGAATGGTAAATGGTCTTCTCTTAAACCATTGCTTGAGTCGCTCGTGTTCACATGCAAACGTTTCACAGACTTGGGAGGAAGGCAGAGATTATGAAATCTTGTTGCTGAACGTCTGCATTGAGTTGTAGCGAGAATAAGAGCGATTGCGGGGTCGTTTTGAATAGACGCTGGTGTTCATCCAGTTCTCGAAAGATGCCCCTGAACTGTATGATAAAGCTGCCGACCTCAGACTTTGCACATTCTGAATGACTCGCTGTCCAAACTAGCTCCCTAGTTGTTGCAAAACTACGCGTAGTGGTGTCATGCCATAATAAGACCAACAAGCAGAAGAAGAACACTGAGCTGGATAAAATATCGGAGGGTAAAACCTCCAGACACAATATTGAGCGAGAGTTTTTTTACTTTCACTGCATGCGTCCTGGATGGATATGTGGGATATCGCTACGTCGGTGACAAGATGAATGACCAAGCTGAAATCAAGGAGAAAACTTCTGCAATTATAGTACTACAAGCACTCATCATTCTGGTGTGTTTCCGCTTCGTAATTGCTACAACAGGTTGACGATTCTGAACGTCACACGGCCGTCCTCTTGTCGTTCAGCTGTATCTGTGGGTTTTTCACATTGGAAGGGCGCCGTAGCCTAGGCATCATCACTAAATTTCTTGCGCAGCGTTGGGATCACAGACACGGTTCCGCTCTCGACCTTCACGCTCAGCGTATCATCAACCGTGTTCTTGACCCAGTTGGTGAGTTGCGGACTATCAAGATGGCCTTCTATCATGTCGAAGCGATAAACTTCGCCTGGAAAAGTGCTGCACACATCTACTTGTGATGTAAATGAAAAATATATTAGTGAGCTTATGAGTGCCTCGTCAAAACTCTTTCACACTCCTTGGCGACGCTCAGCACTCAACCTTTCAAGCGTGCCTCTCACCACTGAACAACAAACATTGGACCCCTCACGTGCCACCGAGCCACTACTTGTCCTCACGCTTACCCAGGTTTAGTTCATCTAACTCTCTCAGCAACTTCTCAGCTTTGACTTTTGAATCCGGGACTTGTTGTGCCTTTTGGAGTATTTCGCACAACACTTCAAGGCCGTAGTGCTCTATTAAAGCCTTGACTAGGTTGTGTCTGTCATTGTATCGGTGTCCTGCGTGTCTGTTGAAATCTATGACATACGTCGTCAGTATATCGAACTGCCGACTCTCCAGAAGCGGCGTTGATCCGTCGACCGGTAGCAGTAGTGACACATCAACGGGGAATTCTGGTCGAGAATGCCATAGGTTAACCAGATCATCTTCCAAGGATTTTGCCAGCTTTTCTGTGGTCGGGACTCGTTGCGCTTCGATAATCATCTTGGCCAATTCTTTGTCGCCGCAGTACTTCGCCAACACACGTATTATTTCCGCATTAGTCTCAGCTGCCGGCTTGTGGTTTCTATGAACAAAAGTCACAAGTACTCGGTACTGCCAGCTTTGAAGGAGATTCCTCACTCTCTCGAAAGATAGAAGTGATGCAACTTCGTCCGTAGTTTTACCCATTACTGCCCAAAGAGCGAGCGCATCCCTCTCCAACGAAGCAGCGACAGGTTTCATTCCTTTGACATTAGCGCTCGCTTCCAGTAGTGTTAACAATTTACGTTCGCCGAGATTATTCGACAACGTCCGAATCAACGCCAGTTGCAACGGAATCTTCTTGTCCCCGTAATCGGGACGGAATCGATCGGTAAAAAGTGCCAGCCTCGCCAGCTTTGCACTTTTCATGAAGCTCGTATGTTCCTCGAGTGGAAACAACTTTTTGAAGTCCTCGAAACCCTTTGGATCTTCAAGCGAACGCCAGAGTAGATCCCACCCCAACTTTTCGGCGAGAACTTCCGTTTCCGGGACTTTTGCAAACCTCTCAAGCATTTCAGACACTTTGCGGATGCTCGTTTTATCTGCCAGTTTAGCCGCAGCCTGATCACCCAAGTCTAAGGCATGATAGTACCACGCCAAGAGGATAAAACGTGACGGGTCGTCTCCATGTACCACGTCTTTCAGAGTTCTCTCCACATATTTTTTCGAGTTGTCTCGCCAATAATTGGCCTGCATGTAGTAAGCAGCATCCTCTCCGCCCGTGACTTTCTTTGCTTCGACCAGCAAATTCGCGAACGCTTCACGATCGTATTCGTCTTTCAACAAATGCTTCTGTTCTCGCTTGAGATCGTTAATCAAAGGCGCAATTTCTGGGTCGCTGAAGTAGTCAAAACGCTCTTTTACGGCGAAAGCGAGCTCCGATGGCATTTTCTCTGCAGGAAGCCATTGCAGAATGTCTTCCGTCGTGGGTAAAAGCTTGAGTTCATTGAAATAATGAGCGACTTTTGCGTTGTGAATATCGAGTTTGACTCTCTCTTCGTCGTCTTCATCGCCAACATTGCCGGCTCTTAGAGGCCGGTCCGATCGGATGTCGCTCGACTCTGAGAGGTGCGAATGACGTGAATCTCCTGAGCGAAGAGTAGTCCGGTGTGAGTCCACGTTATTGGCTGTAGTAGCGAGCAATATGGCGACACTCCAGAATACGGGCGCAAAAATCTGCATGGTGACTTTGCCTTGTGACGGTAAAACAATAAATGAGCACCCATGTTTGTTTTGCAAAATTTCTATCATCTGATCCCGCATTGCTGAGGGAAGGCCGGGTAGGCACGTTCGATCACGATCGTAAGACTTGTTCTTGATTGGATTCGAGCAGGGATCAGAAAGTCTTTGGTTGGACTTGAGCAGTGATTGAGCAGCTCCTCATGTCCGTCACTATCTCAAGTAGCTCGTAGTACCTCACTAATGGTTTTGACCTGTTGAGATCTATTCTGAGATCCGAGTCAACGAGGAACCGGCTGAAGTCTATCACTTCATTACACTTTTTCTACTAATCATATTCCAGCGAGGCATGTGCTATCGTGAGTCCGTACGTGTCTGGTGAATACTAGCGGTGGGAAGTTTAGTGTACGCAAAAGGTTAGGGCTTGTTTGTTCAGAGCCAAAAGTGTCAGCTCCTTCAGCGTTATGCACAAAGCGTACGCACATCAGCAACAAAGCTTGTACAAGATGAAACTTCAGCTCAAATTGTGAAGTATAAAGTGTCCATCGCCTGCTCTTGAAACGCAAAAAATTACATATGGCAGATGAAGCAGATGACAGCCATAAAATACCTTCGACTCTGCGTCCAGATCACATTTGAAGGGCTTGATATGCAACTTCACCCTTGTTGTTTGTTGCTTATAAGAGTGCCATTACCAGGACTCATTATCAAACTAGATCAAATCAATAGCTACTGGTACTAGCAATCCTTCCCTTCACGTGATACATGGAGAAAGTGGTAGCACATGTCTCGCTGGAATGTGATTGATTGAAAGACTGCCATTGAAGTCCCGCTGATACACATACGGTTGTTCCTTTATATGAGTGTTAGGCAAGCAAAGCACACACGTCCAGTACACGCGTCGTGCTTTGGACACTCTTCGCCCATATTCAATGCATCGCATGTTCGTACTGGACGAGACGTTGTGGCATGTCAGCAGCGCGAACGGCGTCGATAGTCTCCTAAGTTTGTCGATCGTATTAAAGACGCCCCAGGAACTTTTCAGCCGCTTGACCTTTTGTCGTGTCCAACGCAAAACCCCACATACAGCTGAACCCCATCGGTGTCTGCGATATGAGTCTGTGCAGCCATAGCAAATCTTCTCCTCAGAATCTATGAGCTGTCATGCTCAACTGTATGTTAGTGATGGGATGGTCTTTGGCCTTCTGGAAATCTGTAATTCTTAACTTTCTCAGTACCTGGCTTCGGTCTGGAGATATTGAATCTTTGAACAGTTGCTCATACGTCCAGAGCATACGTACTTTCAGTCTACGCGTGATACAAACGACAGTCTGCTCATCTTCCTCTTTAATTTGTCCTCCAGCAGCGCATCAGAATTGCCGACATAAATGTAGCCTGATCAGCTTACCACTTTGAGATAGTCTATCTGAGGGAACACCTTATCTCCACGTTTATATCTACCTTCTGAAGGGTTCCACGCATCTGAGTCCTAGCACTACGACTGATCTACCGTGACCCTCTTCTTCATCACGAGATTCAACGCAGCGCTCATGCGCTGAAACAGATGCAGATGGAGGCCTGGCATTTGGTCAACCTTCATACTCATCGATGTCTGGAGAACAGTCTCCCTCTCCCCGACTACACCGACAAGACCTTCTTTGACCACTGTTGTTTCGGTGTGCGTTCAGCTCCTCAGACGCGTCTTATTGCAGAGAAGAATCCCGTTTTGTGGGAAAGTATTCGTGTAATCAGCCACAGAGAGCACAACACGGACTCGCAGGAGCCTCGAATCTCACCGGGTACTCTCAGCTCAAACAAGAACTTTGTAAGCAGATGGTCATCAACGCTGGCGTGATGGTTCGTGAGCACTTCGAGAAACGACTCCGACTCTATGTGCTGATCACATTTGGCGGGCATGGTAGCGATCTCACCAAGAAGCAAGCGAACGAGAAAGAAAACCTCGTGAATATGATCATGCATGCGTGCAAGAGTACCGACGAGACGGACTTGACAGAAGCGTTACAGATGCGAGACATTCTTGCGCCAGATGGCATCGACTGGAGCGTGCAATGGATTCCGTGGCCAGAGCGTGTTCAAGAAAATTGACTGGTATTATTTTCTAGGTTCGAATCCTGTGGAAGTTCCAGAGCGCGGTGGAGAAGAGGATGGCGGAGGTGCCTAACGAGAAAGGCGTTCGGGTGCTCTCGCTGTTTCCTGCATTTACGACATATACGAGAGCACATATCAAGCTCAATGCGACTGCTCTGCATGGGTTTTATGCGCGTATCAAGAATTCCAGTTGAGGGTTTCAACTGGAATTCTTCTGGCGTATCGCTGTCGATGAAGTCGCTCAAGGAGACAGTAATGCATCACGCCTTTCATATCTCTCAGTTTGAGATTATGCATCAAAGGAATGACGTTGAAAAGAGCAAGTACTTGGAGGTATCTGTGGAGGAAAAGCACCAGTACGCTAGTCGCCTCTTTGCCAATCAAGTAACGAGCGGCGGATACAGAGCGTCAGTTTTACTGTAACGGAGGGCAAGAAGGAATCAAGCAAACAGAATTCCGAGTGTCCATTGGTTCCTCCTGGATTCGTGCCAGACGTCGTCATCGGACTTGACCTTGGGATGCGGTCACGGTGTACTGCTGTGAGAGAAGACTTTCATCCACACCTAAGTTGGTGCTATGAAAGCAGGTCAAATAAAGGGAAGAGGAAGAAGATAAAGGACCGCTCGGTCTAGATCCACCGATCCCCGCCCCCAAAGCGTTGTAACGAGCGCGATATTGTGCAAGTATCTCGAAGGAGTACCGTCACATGGGTCTGAAGAAACGGCATCCTGAATACGAGAAAAACTTCGCAGAGATACGTTGTTAAGATCGCGAGCTACGTGAAGTACTTGGAGCGACTGTAGTACATGTAGAGACGGACATGACCCACTCAGCAAAGCTATAGAGGCGTTTGGCGTAAGCTTGCCTTACGTCTTCAGCATCACTCGAGCTCGTTCATGCGTTCATACCAGCATCTCTGAATCTGTGGTTGTCGCCTTGCTCGCAGAAGAATTCGGTGAAACCATGAGTAGTTAGTGGGCGTCATCCGCACCTAGAGCTCTCAGTACGTTTCAAGTGCTATTCCGTGGACGAAAAAGTCAGCGACGTTGGTGTAAGCCGCTGCTGCTCAGATTTAGCACTCTTTTTACTGGACCTTCGAAGTATAATGCCATAAGCAAGCACGTAATGCCGCATATCGTCAAGTTGATACAGCTTATGTTTCTCCAGCGAACAAAGTCTTTCTAGGTAATGCCGTGCAGAGCTAATGTAAAGATCTATAATGTCTCTTTCTATTGCAATAACGATTAGCTGCAAGTCTCTAGCCATTCTTGACTCGCTGCACTCTAACCAAAACTTACGCTGGTACCTTCAATTTTCGATTGGCAGCATATTTGTTCCGAACCTTACAAACCACGTCAAACAGAGGCCATCATCTTGGACATTGTAGTTTTTATAAGATTTAGCACTTTCACGCTCGGTTTTCTTGGGCAGCAGGAGCCTTCGACACCTGTACCAGAAATTACTCGCCAGACTTAATTTTCTACCCGCAGTGACGCAGTCGGCTGTCGAATAGATGAGTGGATATTTTGAGAAGTTGACATTCCCATCATGGATTTTTCACTCTGTTGCAAGAGTTACCTTAGCTGTCTTAGCCGTGACTCGATGCAGATGGATTGACAGCTGATTCAACTTGTCGCTCCCCATCCAGATGTGCTTATTCGCGAGACCACAACAATCATTACTAATGATCGAATTATTGGTGCAATCCCCGCAAATGAAACACCCGTCCTAAGTGTTACATGGATGGCTTGACCAGTCTCATCTTTAACAATGGTAACATGGTGTGCGCTCGTGTGGTCGACGAAAGAGATTTAGATGACGACAGACCACTCGCTTTCATTCGTAATGCATGCGAACGACCACTGCTGGTAATTAGGAATGAACACGTTGGGTGTCGAGCGTCATACTTGGCAGCCTTCATAATACCCTCTAGTCCACCCACCAGACGGCCTGGGCCAAAGCAGGATCACATCTCACATATTCCTTATTGACAGCATTTATCAACGCGAAAAGAAACGCATAGTCACTCTATGGCTGAATCTGTACGACGAGCGACAGCGCCAATGTGTGCACCTGAACATGATGCACCAAGTCAGCCATTTTCAAGACGTGCCACGACCCCAGAAGGCGCGGCATTGTATCGGAGTCAACAGCGACCAATTCTCTTCAAGCCCCAGTTAGCATCTATGGCACCACTACGTCGAGATACAGCCTCTGTGTCAACGTCACAGGCGACTCTAACTTCTGGCAACGTTGAGGGATTTCGTCACTTAGCACACAGCATCGTTTCAAGAACATTGGCACTTGAGTGCGAGTATGACCGAATGGGACGACCAGCTCAAGACGAACATGCGTGGAAGATACTCAAGAAGCAGAACAACCTTCGCGTCTACAAGCGCAAGGCTCAGCAGAGCTCACAACTTGACCAAAGTCGAGTTGCGGCGTCGTTCACGAAACCCCCAATGGTAATTTGTGTCGGCTCTGTTGAAGGAACAGTTGAGGACATTTTGTATGGAATTCATGCCAAGACTCGTAGTGAGATGGGAGCTACTATGACTTTTATGGATCGAAACCCTCTAGACTGCGACGTGCTGGCTGTGCTAGACAGTGGCTCCAAGGAGGACCCATTCCGTCAATTGTCAATCAAATATCTTCTAACAGAGACTTTTGGAGATACACGAGTAATAAACGATCGTGACGTCTGCACCCTAGAGTCTATGGGCTTCGGTGACGACTCTAGAGGTAAGCGCTACGGCTACTACTTACTTCGAAGCATCGATGTACCAGAATGCTCTCCATTACCTGAAGACAGCGGAGTCGTTCGTGCCAGCGTTACTATGTGCTGTATTTACCGGCAAGTACGAGGCGAAGTGAAGGTGTACAGTAAGGCGATGATCAATCTGGGTGGATCTCTTCCAGAGTTCATGGCTTATGATGCAGCCACAGAACTGCTGCTATCCAACGCTGAGGCGATGACCAGTGCTACAGCGAAACGCCTCACGGCTTTAGCTCTTCAGAGCCACCAGACACGAAAGTCTCACGAACTTCAAGACCTCACGTCCGCATCAGATTCGGAGCTGCTTTTGAGCAGCTCTCGATACGTCAAAGCATTTGACTTTCGTAGTACCAAGAGTTTGTCAACGACGGCGTCGTCTTACACCAGCGACGCACGCTCGACAACGTCACAGAAGATGCCAATCCATCCCTGCAGCGTATGTGAAAAGAAGCCAAAGATGGCAAAGTTCGTATTCTCTACACATCGCAATTGTGGGGTATGCAACCAGTGTGTCTGTACGAAATGCAGTATCAAGCAGAAACTATTCGCGCGCTCGGAACCCGTCCCCATAGTTTGTTGTAAGCTTTGCATTCTTAAAGCCAAGAAGCTGATAGTGGACCCTCGCGATCCATTCCCGATGCTGCTGTAGTTTGTATCAATATTACGGTCCGCAAATACACGCCACATTTGCAGGGGGAGAGATGTGTCATTGGCACTGCTCCCTTAACTTAAATTCGCCGAGCTTCTACCGCAGCTGGTTTATGGGCAAACTCTATGCAAAAACGAGAGAGGAGGGTATCATATGCGATAATCATACGGCCGCAATCAATGGGATGGAGTAGTCCTGCTGCTTTAAAGCTCCGGCTGTGACACTGGTGCAAATCGACACTTTTGGTTTCCATTCCTTCCCTCATGATGCGGTCGACATACAGCAGACGAGCAACCACAGTCCCTAGTGATAGTCCTCCCGCGGGTTTTAAACCAAAGTCTGCTGAGCGTCGTCTAACGACATTGGATGACGACGTGAATGTGTCGACACCCAAAGTATCGACGGCCCCAAAGCTGGTACTGAAGGATGAAGAAGTCCAAGCTTTTCGTCACTTGGCACACACTCTAGTTTCAAGAACGTTGGCACATGAGTGTGAATTTCGACAGCTTGGATGTCCGGAGCCCAACAGTAACGAGTGGAAATTCTTGAAACGACAAGACGATCTGAGTGTGTACAAGCGATCGCAACCCGAAGAATCCGAGACCGATGAGACGTCCAAGACATACACTGTAAAGTGTATTGGTACTCTTGGAAGCACGTTGGAGGACATTCTGTACGGAACTCACTCCAAGAATCGCACGGAAATGCGGGCGACCGCAGCGTATCTGCACAAGAATCATATGGACTGTGCAGTGCTGAATGTTTTGGACAAGGGATCTGATGAAGATCCGTACCATCAAGTTGCACTCAAGTGGTTTATTACCGAGACCTTTGGCGATGCTCGGTTGGTGAACCACCGCGATTGGTTCAACGTCGAGTCGACAGGTATGAACGTCGATGCTTGGGGCCGTCGTTATGGCTTCTTCCTTGCGAAATTTGCTGACCATCCTGGATGCCCACCCATGCCTGAAGACAGCGACGTGATCCGAGGCAAGATGTACATGTGCTGTATTTACCGCCAACAACCAAGATCCAAGTGCGTTGATGTGTACGCTGAGGGTTCGATTGATTTAGGCGGAGGAATGCCAGCCTTTATCACTACTAGTGCGTCATGTGCCATGATGTTTTCGATGGCAACGGCAGTGGATAGTGCTGAAGGAAAGCGTCTGACTAAGCTCGCTCTTCAACGCGCAAAACAGAAAGGCATAGAGAGACGAGAAAAGAATGGATCAGAAGTTGGAGCTCACTTGGAGAGAACCCAAAAGGATACGACGGACTCTGAGATTGACTTGGCTGCGTCTGTGATCTCTTTATCGACCACTTGTTGCGATGAAATGAAGCCGCGAAAGGCGCCTCGAGAATTATGCCATGTTTGCGAAAAGAAACCTGCTATGTTCAATCTTATCAGATCATCTCACCGGAAATGTGGCATCTGCCACGAGCGTACATGCAGCAAATGCTGCGTTAAGCGGGCATTATTCGGCCAGTCAGGTCGAGTTACGTTTGTATGCTGCAAGTTCTGCATCCTCGAATCCAAGCGTCTCAGTATAGACCCCCGGGATCCATGCCCAATTCTCCCTTGATTTTATAGGAGGGCACAACATTTTGTAATAGAGTCCTTGTTCGCGGTCTGGCTATTTACAAAAGCTGGTGTTTGTTTTGCATCTTGCTACAATGTCATAATGCCGTTTTCATGTCGGCATGCGTTAGACTAAAAGCAAGACTATGCATGATTCTCCTGCATAGGCGATTGCCTTAAGTTTTTCTTTATCGTCCCTCAATAAACGAGCCTCGAACTGATGGTATTGAGATTAAATCCCAACTTTGGCTACGGCACTTTACTAGACACGACAAACTCTTCCGGAATGACGGTATTTCCGTAGAGACCTCCTTGATCGGCACCGCCAAATATCAAACACAGCTGCTCGTGGGCACAGCATGATCCAGTCAGCTTGCTTCTGGCCAAAGTGCATCGTTTATCGGTATTTTAAACGTGTGATGTGCGCTATAATGGCTCGAGATGTTTCGGTACCTCTAGGAAGCTGCATCTCCTATTACCACTGAGTGTCGCGCTACACAAATTCCATAGCGCCTACCTGCTACTTGCACTGTTCCGAGAGGTCGTTGGCCACGTCCCAACGCAGCAGCTAACACTGCAAGCCTACCAAGTTGTACGCGGCCAGTCACACGAATTTGAACTGCTGGCGACAAACAAGGGCCCCTTTTGCTGCTGAGCGCCGGGATAACCTGCATCTCCCACACACAGCTGCGCTAGGAAAGTCAATGCTTTGTAGCAATGCAATCTTGTAAGAGGTGCTACGACCACGTGTGAATAGTGACAAACGCTTGCCAAGGTTCATGCCCCATAGCGACACGGAGGCTTCAGCATGACGAGCTCAAATGGGACGGTGAAGTAGCCCTCCAAGCGGCGACATACAGGCAACGTAGAAAGAAACGAGTTGATGACGGTGAAGACAGACGATGCATAGGCGCGGTGCTGCAGTATATCGCAGGAGTTGCGACGACAGCATGTGCGTCGAAATATCTCCTTGTATCCATCTAGGGCTCAGGCTTTTTTGCTTGAGCAAAATCAAAATGGACGAGCAAGCACAGTGGCATCAGACGCTTGACTCGAGTGACCGTGTGTCATGTTGATGGTCACAGCAATGACGTCAGTCTGATGGTGTGGTGGCACAGACCGGGCGATCGCTTCCCACTCGTGTACTTTCCGAGCGGTAGAGAAATTGCAAAAGGTGGTACGATTTGAAAGCTGTGATATAGTCTGCTGAAAACGCCTGATGTAATCGCACTACCGTAAAAATACGCCATCTTCAGTGGGCACACGGTACCATTCTTGACAGTACAGGGTACCACTGTGCGGAAGGAAATTGAAGTTGCAGAACGCAAGTTGAATGCTTTCTGGCGGAGTGGTGTTTGTCCCAGTGCTCAGTGCTGGGAGGTGTGTACTTGACTCCCGCGTGGGTTTTGCTAAAGCATTTTGTGACAGCTTGATATAATTGTCATGTATAAGTACTACTTTGGACCACCTCGCTCGATTCTAGGTTGATCTTAGGGGAGTCTAAAAGATCAGACTAGGTCATTGCTGGTGGAAGAATGTGCCACCTTAATAGCATCAGCGCTTGCTTGGATGAGTTCACGCATCCTTCCTTGCTAATCTCTTCACAAAGAGCGTGTGAAGCTCGCGTCGCCACAAACTGTCCTCCGCGAGAGACGACACACGCTCTCTTTGACTGCCTTAGTACGAATAGCTGTATGGCGTCCACAGCCTATTTGCCTGTTGCCCACTTCTCCTTTACCAAGCGCTCCAAGTCGATGCGTGATTCCACGTCCGAGTTCATCCGTCTTCTTCTTGCGCATTGGCTAAGTCCAAAAAGGGCGACAGTACGGAAATTCGTATTTTACGATGAGTGTTTGTGCGGTCCTCATATCAGGTGTTTTAAACAAACTGTGTCACGTTCTGGTGAAACTTTCAAAGCGTGTCCCTACCTGGGCCAATTCTCTAGCATGACTGCCATGTCTAGCGCAACTCCGCGGTTTTCCTGCATCAAGATGCTCATAGTTTTCGCACTACTAGTGACTGTGGCCTCGGCAGTATCGACGGAGGTCGTGCGAAGCTCGCCCGCTTTCAATACGTCGACACTGACTTCTAACAGCACGTCGGCCAAGCCGTACCTGAGACCTGATGCAGTCATGACGACAAGCGACGATGCTATCAGTCTCAGTGAGAGGTCATTTACCCCTGGCTTTGCAGCAATCCAACAATTCGGAACCAGGCTGAAGCTGACACTTGTGAAGTACTTCCGAAAATTGTTGTGGCAGCTGGACAAGACGTTTATGGAGAAGGCGTTTATTACTCTGAAGCTCAACCAGCCGAAGGATGGTCTTCTCGAAAGCCATGCCTTTCTTATCTGGGCCAATTCCTTACGGTACTACGAGGACCCGCCAGTAAAGAACATCTTCTCGATCCTGACAAGACATTACGATGACCAGGATCTTGCAAAGCTTCTGGTTGCAGTAAAAAATGTCGACAGTACAAAGCCTTTGGTCACGAGGCTGGCACTAAAATGGGCGCATAAGAG
>NQFO01002936.1:0-39626 GCA_003991265.1 Pseudoperonospora humuli | reverse complement strand
ACGTCAAGAGTGATCGTCTTGCCCGTCAACGTCTTCACGAAAATCTGCATGCCACCGCGCAGACGAAGCACAAGGTGCAGCGTCGACTCCTTCTGAATGTTGTAGTCGCTCAACGTGCGGCCGTCTTCCAGCTGCTTGCCGGCGAAAATCAAACGCTGCTGGTCAGGAGGAATACCTTCCTTGTCCTGAATCTTCGTCTTCACGTTGTCGATCGAGTCCGACGACTCAACGTCAAGAGTGATCGTCTTGCCCGTCAACGTCTTCACGAAAATCTGCATCTTGTCTTGTTGCTTTCTGGTCTGGTGTTTCCTAAGATGGAAATTGGAGAATGAGAAACCAAGTAAAGGGCGCTGTCGTCAAAACAACCTTCGTCTGCGACGTTTGCGCCGTTTCCCGTCAGAAAAATGATTTTTCTCCGAGGAGCTTGTCTGCGCATTCTAGATGCCACCCAGAGCATACAAAACGCCAGCTGCGTATTTTGAGAAGGATTTCTGTTTTAGACCGTCACTCTTGTTGCGACAAAAAAAGGCTGGTAGACCCACGAAACACAACCCAAAAGCATTCATTCAAGCGTAAATTGGGCAACGTGGTGCATCAAGCTATGATTCTGGACATAGCGAATCAGATTGCTCATCGTCGAGGGAGCGTAGTCTAGAATAGCATAGCCAACAGCTTACAGCCACGTGCTTTGACAAGTTCCTATTTTAGCACCCTACTGCTCATAAGCTTTGATAAATCTACCTTGCGACCGTAACTCAATGCACTGCGCCGCCGCAGCGCCGGAGGAGACGCAGCTGCATTACCACACCTCTTTGCACTTCGTGGCAGCTTTTACAAGTCGGGTAAATCGTCCATTTGAGGCTGGCTTGATGACACAGTTTTCGTGGTGAAGTACACGAACCCCTGCAGCGTAGCGACCAGCAAGTTGTACAGAATGATGGACTTGGTCCATCCTGCGTACTCGTAGGTCTGTGCACACAGCACAGCGAAGAACAGGATAGTTGCGGCGCGGCCAATGTAGTTGCCTAGAAACGGCAGGTACATCTCCACGCTCAGGCCATTCACCACCGACTTGAGATCATACATTATAACCGCTGCACCTACAAGTCATACAAGCACCGTCGATTAATCACAATAACACTCTCCAGTTCATTACCTAGGCGGAACAGCTGACCAAATGCCATCGTGTAGAATCCCAACGAGACTATAGCAGCCAAAGTACAAGCACACTACGAAGTTACAGACTGGTATCCACAATACTCTAAAACGCTCATGTACCCACCAGAAGCATAGGTAAAGTGAATGAGCATACCAAAGCCCTGAATGATAGTGAATGCAGCAGCCAGCGTGTACATGCCACTAAAGACGATGTCCACTGTGATTCCTTGGTCACCTCCACTCTCCTCGTCCTGACCGCCACCCCAACCATTGCCTGCACTGCCACCGTAGCCTTGAGGCTGATACTGCGGTACAGCGTATGGATGAACGTTTGGCGCTGCATACGGCATCTTTTTTTGCTGCACTTGCGCGCGAATCCCCTGGTTCTGCTGCGCCTCTGTCTTCTCTTCTTCAGCGCCTGCATCCACAGGGGGATTGCGCATCATACGACCAGTGCTTGCGCTTTCTGAATGCAGTGGAGAGACTTCCTCTTGAGAGTCTACAAGCGGCTTCTTCAGCTCTTCCTCCGGCAGGTCCATGGTCTGAGAATTGTTCTAGAGATATTGTTGTAGGAAGCAGTACTTTCTATGACATCCAGGACTATCTGAATGGATACTTTCTCCTCTATGCGTTTTCTCTATCTAACGTCTGATTCCGTAACACTGCTTCTCTTCAAACTGAACCTCAGCTCAGCCTTGGCGCTTTCTCCGCTTCGTGTCGATTGTGTAGCTGACGGTCGAAAGCGTCTCGTGGCGCTATGAGCAGATCTTTCTCGTCCTGAAATCGTCCATGAACACCACCGTCGTGCACTTCGGTAACGCTCCTGTCATCCCTTTCACCGGACTGGGCGTATGTCCATTGATGCCACTAGGCTTACTCCAGTCCTCGAACGCCACACACGTCTTCATGCTCATCGTCCGAACAATGCGCTTCATGATCGTATCGATCGCCACACCAGCCATGCGCTGCCGGAAGAACTTCCGCTTGAGAAGCGACGGCTGTGCGCAAAAGTTTAGCAGGAACGCCACGTTGCTTCAGAACTACTGCAGCTATTCCATATACTTCGTGTAGCTCTCTACAGCCTTGAACGATGGTATATCTGCAAGCGTCTTCTCTTACTCAGGGTGCCGTTTCTTCAGGTCATCCCAAGAAGCAAATCGATTGAAGCCAGCTATGTGACGATACTTCTTTGAGGTCACTTGCACGATGTCGCGCTCGTTACGACACTTAGGTTGCGAGAATCGGTGGATCTAGACCAAGCAGCTCGTCTTCTATTTCGTTTTTGCTTCTTTTTCTTGTTCTTCATGGTCTTCTTCTGCTTCATGCTAAAACGTCGATTCAAACAGTCTGTTTACGGTAAACACCGGTGGGTGCTGTCGTCACTTAACCCTGGCACGAAAATGAGACCTCGTATTCGCTGTGGTTCTGCTTCTTCGCTGACGCATCTTACAGCAAACTCGACTATTCGACGATAGAGGCGACATCGATCTATGCAACAGCGAAGCACTTGTGCTTTCATTAAATAATGGAAGTCGAACTGAAGTATACATTTATAGAGCATTTTGCGAGATACAATATCTTCATTGCTACTCTCTGGTGATCCAGCAGCGTCGAAGGCCAGAGGCTCGGATCTTAAGAGAACGCTCGGTAACAACAACGTACATGGAGAATGCGTCTTCTTTGTTTGGCGTGAAGGAAGCCATACCGGAACGCTAGTACTGAAAACGCAGTCGTTAAATCTAGGTAAAGTGGTGATGAAATGAGTGCTTCGAGGCTTGAACCAAGCAACTTGCGGGAAGAACAAGAGAAAGAATGATCATACTAGAGACTTCTTCAAACACGCCATTTAGCTACAAGCATGTCGTATGATTAGTCTTTAACCATCGGCTCATCTAGGAGAGCTGCCGCACCTCCATTACAACGGCTTCACTTCCATTGTTATGGATTTGATGGTAACTAGCTCCTCATTTGGTAGCTGCGGACGAGTCAATCCCATTCAGCTGCTCCAGTGCAAGTGTCAGAGACTGCGTCCCCAGGCGGCCATGGCCTTGGGCTTTCACAGCAACATACAGTTGGTTGGCGAGGGCAAGACCAGGAAGGGACAGATTCATGCTGCTCAAGTATACAAATACAAACATCAACACGACATCTCAGAGTACATCCTACTGAACGACTCCAGTCCATCTTACCTATCAGCTTCCTTCAATGCGATGCCCATGTCCTTAACGAAATGCTCAACGAAAAAGCCTGGGTCAAAGTTGCGCTTTGCGATTCGAGGTCCGAGATTGCTGATCGACCAAGAGCCAGCAGCGCCTGCACTTACAGCACGGATAGCTTCTTCCACGTCCAGCCCACTCTTTTGCGCATAGAGAAGACCCTCGACGACGCCAATCATGTTAGTGGCAATCAAGATCTGGTTTACCATCTTGGTATGTTGACCAGCGCCGGCACCGCCCATGTGGCGGATGTTTTTGCCCATGATTTCGAAAAGCGGCAAAGTTGAATCCACAGTATTCGAGTCGCCGCCGACCATGATGGACAGTGTGCCTTCACGTGCGCCAACATCGCCGCCTGATACTGGGGCGTCCAGGCTTGAGACGCCCTTCAGCTTTGCAGCCTCGTAAATTTCCTTTGCTAGCGATGGCTCGCTTGTGGTCATGTCAACGATGACGCCTCCTGTTTTAATCGAGGACAATACACCCCATTCAGGATCCAAAAACACCTTGCGCACATCGCTCGGGTAGCCCACGATGCCGAATACAACATCTAAATGCAGCGAAAGATGTACAATCGAGATTAGACGATGAGGCACTTTGGGCAAAGAGTGAACACGAACCCGAATTTTTAGCCACTTCAGCGGGAGAGCTGGCCACCTGTGCGCCTTGCCCCTTAAGACGTTCACACTTGGATAGTGTACGGTTGAATACCGTCACCTCATAGCCGTGCTTCTAATCTCTCCACAGCAGTTCAAACATGAGCAAAGGCTCTCCTGCTCTTCTATCGGTATGTAGCATCTGCAGTATATGCTGCACCCTTACCAGGATATGGCCAACCATGCTGGCGCCCATGACGCCCGTTCCAATCCATCCAACTCTACATGCATGTATGTCAGCTTAAGTATCTGCATACCGCACATACATGTTGCTCTCCATAGCGTTATACCTGGGTTTCACAGCCACCATGCTGGCTTGCTAAATCAGATTATACAGTAAATTGAAGGATTCACCAAGACATTTTACTGACGATCCTGTCAGCGGTATTTGACTGGATGAAAATCTGCTCAAAATTTTGACAATTTAGGGCTCGAATTCAAATTTCATGCTCTCACTGGACTGTGATTGGTGGATGGCTCCTCACTTGCAGATTAAACTTCAACCACAGAACGAGCGCCTAGCGCCACGCAACACGATCCTCTTCTTCAAGTCATGATTCAACGTTGACATTCGATCGACTCTGATATGTGGAGAACAGCATCAGTCACAGCACCACATGGACTCGTAGAATTCTGTAATCTCACTGGATTATCTCAGCTCAAACAGCAACTTTGTGAGCAGATGGTGCTCAACGCTGGCGTGATGATGCGTGAGCACTTCAAGAAACGCCTTTGGCTCTACGTACGGATATTTTCTGGCGGGCTTAGTGGCGATCCCACCAAGAAGGAGGATGAAGACCTTGTGAATGCGACCATAGATGCGCGCAAGAGTACTGACGGGACGGACATGACGGAAGAGTTGCAGATGCAAGACATATAAACGCCGACTAAGGAAGTGGTCTGGCATTCTACGTTCGACTCCTGTGCAAGTTCCAGATGGCGGTCGAGAAGAGGATGGGTGAGCTTGTCAAACAAGAAGGGAGTTCAGGCGCTCTCGCTATTTCTTGTGTCCATGACGTATACGAGAGCGCACATCAAGACCAACGCAGCTACGCTATATGCTTTCTACGCGTGCATCAAGAAGCAAGTTCAGGGCTACAACTGAAATCATTCTGGTGTATCGCTGTCGATGAAGTCGTTCCACGAAGAATGTGTGAACGGTGATGCGCCACGCCTTTGAAATCTCTCAATTTGAGACCATGCGTCTAGAGAGTGATGATAAGAGCGAGTTCGAGGAGATGACACTAGTCACCACTTTGCCAATCAAGCAGTGAGCGACGAATACGGTGCATCAGTTTTGCTGTTTCGACCACAGACGGAGAGCGAGTAGAGATCCGTCAAGAAGCCTTCTGAGAGTCCGTTGTTTCCTCCTGATTACGCACCAGATGTCGTCATTGGACTAGATCCCAGAATGCGGACGTGTGTGGTGCTGTGAGAGAGGCTCTTGGTCCGAAGCAAAGGAGGCGCCACGAATGGAGGCAGAAGCGGAGGAAGTAAAGGAAGAAGGACCACTCCAACTAGATACGCCGATTTCCGCTACCTAAGCGTCGTAACAAGCGCGATATCGTGCAAGTGACTTCAAAGAAGTATCGTCACATGGCTGGCTTCAAGCGATTTGCTTCTTGGAATGAGGGCCTGAAGAAACGGCACCCTGAGTACGAGAAGATCTTTGCAGATATGCCGTTGATCAAAAACGCGAGCTCAATCACTTTCGTCAGTCAAGACTTTTGTGATTGCTACCTGCACCACAGCATGTATGGTAGAGAGGCGATCCTGGACAACCACTCAAAATTCACATGGCGTACAAAGTGGATGAAGAAGCTCGTAAACACAATTGCCTTGGCAACAGCTTCATTTTACCAGGAAAAGCACTTTACGTATGAACATTCTGAGTATAGCAACTGGCGTTGATCAAGGGTTCAAACCACTTCAACGTTGTTGGCTTTTTCAGGATAAATACCTAGAACAACAAACGGTAACACGCATCAGGTCGCAGTTATTGTATCAAGTATGCTTCATGAAGTACCATTCAGTTGCTCCAATGCAAGCATCAATGCTTGTGTACCCGATCGACCGTGTCCTTGCGCCTGCATACCCCACAAACACTTTGTTACCAATCGAGACACCGTCATTTGACATATCGATAGACACACCTTCACAGCAACGTAAAGTTGATGTGCTAGTGAAAGTCCCGGAAGCGATAGGTTCATCCTATGGCAGTGAGAACAAAATTGGTCATCCAGTACTACCAATCACAATACAAAACACAGCATACTTCTCTGCTTCTCTTAAGGCGATGCCCATGTCTTTCAGAAAATGCTCCACGAAAAAACCAGCATTAAAGTCTCGCTTGACAATACGCGGGCCCATATTACTAATACACCACGAGCCAGCAGCACCCGCACTCACGGCTCGAATCGCTTCATCCATGTCCAAACCACTTTTCTTCGCATACAGAAGACTTTCAACCACTCCGATCATGTTGGTAGCAATTAATATCTGATTCATCATTTTCGTATGCTGACCCGCTCCAGCGGGACCCATGTGGCGAACAGTCTTGCCCATTACGCTGAGAAACGGCATCGTGACATATACCGCATCCATATCACCACCGACCATGATGGAGAGCGTTCCATCACGAGCACCAACGTCGCCTCCCGACACAGGAGCATCGAGAGTCGAGACGCCCTTCAGCTTGGCCGCAGCGTAAATTTGCTTTGCCAATGCAGGTTCACTCGTAGTCATGTCCACAATGATGCCTCCGGCCTTCATTCGCGAAAGTAAACCTGAGTCCACGTCAAGCACTACTGACTTGACGTCGCTCGGATACCCCACCATGATAAATACAATATCTAAAACATGCAAATGCAATCGTTAGACCAAAGAGCATGGAACCACAAAGTAGCAACACAATGACCAACCGGAATTTTGGGCAACTTCGGCAGGTGAACCAGCCACTTTTGCACCCTTTTCCCGTAGCTCGTCGCACTTTGGAAGCGTTCGGTTATACACAGTGACCTCGTAGCCATGATTCTTACGGAAGCAACAGACACGATATGTTAGGGCACAAATATTGAAAAAGTGCCACAATTTTTCAGTTTCAATCGTACCATCAGGTGTCCGCACATGCTGGCGCCCATGATACCCGTTCCAATCCAGCCCACACTAAATGAGTAACAATACATGTAAGCACACGTACAGCTTTAACAGATACGAACGAATGCTGCAATAACATACCGAATTTTGACGCGCGACGCAGGCAGGAGATCGAGTGATTGAGTCTGAAACAGGACTGCAATTTGATAGCCATGACAACATTTCAAATCAGCATACTACACCATTGGACAGCACAAACAACGCGTAGCATCGTACGGTTCGTTTTCAACGTAGGATCTTCCAAGTCCGGCTGCACCATTTGCTGCTCAACGGAAGCAACCGAAGCAGGAGCTACTGCCGCATGTTCTTCTTTTGAACGGCTCTGGGGATTCGGCATCACCAGCTCATCATCAATCACAACACGACTCTCGGAATACGACTTGAACAAGTGCTCGCTTAGGCGATGGTTGTGACGGTTAATTTGGGCCACGACACGGACAACATACTTGCTCTTGCCATGTCCTTCAAGATCATTGGGCTTGCGTTCCGAGATACAAGCACGAATCATAGCAGGACACCCCATATATCGATAGTGCTGTCTCGGCCTCTTTCCCTTTCCACGGGGTTTTGTCTTCACTCCGTGCGTACACAAGTAAAGTTTCTTGACAAACCCAACACTCTCGTCAATGGGTTCCTTCAAACTGTTCCTCTTGGCAGCTCGAGAATTGACAGCTTTAGCAGAATCAGATGTTCGCAATCGCATTGGCTGATGTGTCGTCTCACAATAGTCGTCCATGGCACGATGAAAGTCGTTCCACGAGTCAAAGCACTGCTCCATTCCCACGCATTGCACCAGCGCTTGCTCTTGCTCCTGATCCTCAGCAATTGATAGCAAGCGAGACGGATCTTCTTCAGTATCTTCGTCTCCATGCTCTTCCTTCAAAAGCTTCGTTTCAGCCTCACGTTTGCCCAAGAGGCTGGTGAAGGCCGTCGACTGCTGTTGCTGCAGCTCCATAGCCTCTTCGACGCTGACCTGAGCTCCTACTGCTACAGTTTCCGACGAGGTAGCGTCTATCATTCCATTCGAATTCTTCGTCGATGTCGAGAAGCTATTGCTGCCATCGGGGGACGCACCGCCGCGACGTCGCTCTCTGCCCGCCGAGTCCATTAGCTTTTTGTTTAAGAATTTGTATCATTTTATTTCGCAGATGCCAAAATAGGTCACTCTTTTTTGAGTACCACAAAGTTTAGTCACAAAAAAAAGTAATGACGGAAGGCAACGCGTACGGTCGGCGGTTGCGCAGTCGAAGACGCTTAGATTCGACTTCCTCTGAGGACGAGGAGGAGCTGCAGAGTATTACAACGAACGAAAGTCAGCGCTATGGGGTCTACACACCTGAACCGGTACAACGTACGCTCGTATTACGATCAGGAGATGATCTTGAAGAAGAAGACGATGACGACGACGAAGATGACAGCGACTTTGAAGAGCTGGATGACTATGGAGAAACAGTTTATCGCAGCACGACATATCGACCGCCTCCTGTGAATGGAGAAAATGCGGAAAATCCTGAAGACGTCCAGGACGAAGAGGACAAGAACATTGAGATGCATGAGCACCAAGTGCGACGCTCCGAGCTGAATCGACGAGCGGCGGGAGCTGCTTCCTGCTTTAAACGGACCCAGACGACTGCTGGATTATGGCAGAAGGTCACAGATTCGAAGGCTGGGAAGAAACTGCTTCGATATATTCGAAGACTATGGCGTTTCCTACTGCGCAACTCGTTCATGGCGGTAAATGTGCTGTGGCTGCTTGCGCCACTATGCTGCTTTGTGATCGCTATTACAGTCCCGCATTACTTTACCAACGCGCTCCATTACGTGGACGTCTTGTTCACAAAGGTGACTACTGCGCGTGGAAGCGCAGCTGCAGGTGTTGAGATGGAGGCGATGCATTCCATGGTGCAGGAGATTGTAGACTTGAAGTTGTTGAGCATGACAGAGAAAATGGGATCGCTGCAGGAAACTGTGCAGGCTCAAGAGCAGGAAATCAAAGCTTTGAAACAGCTTCATGAGTCGCTGCATCACGCTCATGATGAAGCGCAGCAGAAGTTCAGCCTTTCTGAATCCGATAACGCTATCACAGTTCACATTGAAAAGATTGTATCTACGCACACAGAAGAACTGGTACGTGTAGAGTACTGAGTCGTGTCTATTGTCACATGGAATTGCGTGTCTGATGTTGTGTACCTTGAATGGCTTTCAACGTAGTGGGAAAAATTCTTGGATAGGACGTCACAATTACAGCAAGAGGTGCGAGTTGCATCAAAGCAGCAGACTCGTCTCTCTTCTGTAGCAATGGAGCAGGAAGAGAAGATAAACGTAAGCGGGTTTGTTATTCGCTCATCATTGATCTGAATGATTGTACTAACTGTTCATGATTTTATGTGGTGTGTAGTCTGTGCGCGATATGCTTGAAAAGAGCGCAACGACCTCGACGCTAGATGCAGTAAAAGAGAACGCGCGCGGGAATGAGATGCGGAAAGAATTTATTAACTGGCGTGAATCATTCAAGCGTGAGTTTGAGTCCGAAATGCAGCGTGAAATACAGGCCGTGGAGAGTCGTATGTCGAGAGTGTTACAAGAAGAGAAGCAGGCATTCCAGTCTAGTGCTGACGCTCTCCGAAGCTTAGATGCGACTGACCCGGGAATCCTCCGCGTGATTGAGGTAGCAGTCCAAGCTGTTGAGATAAAGAAAACGGGACGCGTGGACCATGCAGCGCTGGCTAATGGCGCTTCGGTTATTCATTCAGAGCGGTGCGCCTTCGAGTTTTGCGATCATATCGGGTATGTGTATTTATTGATACATTGTCTGTGTCATTGTCGTGTCCAGTGATCTTCTGTATCAGGACAAGTTGTCGCCAACACAGCACTTTACCCAGCTTATCGGGTTAAGCAGATTTGAGGATGATGACAGATTTACGTCACCTTCTTATCGCAGTGCGCCAGCTTCACTCTTTGGGTTGTTACTGTCTTCAGGAGAAATTCCTTGGTGGCTTTCACGCCATAATGGTCGACCAGAAACTGCATTGTCGGTGTGTGCGCTAAAATTGTGTCGTAGCGGATGGTTTCCTAGTATTTGGCTAAGATGTGTTTTCCTAGGAAACGATGGAAATGGGCAGTTGCTGGGGTATCGCGGGCTCATCTGGTCGTCTCTCAGTCAAGTTTGCGCAGCAAATTGTGGCAGACTCGGTCACAATCGATCATATACCAGCTCAAATCGCTTCTGACTTCAGCTCTGCCCCAAGCGACTTTCGTGTCCTGGTACGCAAGCAATCGTGTCTGTCTTTGCTACCGTTAGAACTTTCCCATCATTACCTGTTTCGTTTGCTCATGTAGGGCATATCGGGCAATCCTCTGCGAGAAACGGTAGATTTCATTTTCTTCGGAAACTTCTCGTATATTAGCAGCGGCCCGGCGAGTCAGACATTCAAGCTTACGTCTCCGCAGGTGTGTAATGTTGTTGCTTATGTCTTACTTTATTTTGCTAATTGAACGTGGTCTTTCGAATGTTGTCTATGAAAAAGAGTCAACATTCTGTTATCGATGGCATTGCGTTGGAGGTGCTTTCAAACCATGGCCACCCCGAGTATACGTGTCTGTATCGCTTTCGTGTGCACGGGCAACCTGTGTGAAGGCTGGAAAAGTAAAGAAGAGACGAAGCCATGAATCAACTCAATTTATTTTATCTGAGCATCCAAGTTGTTTGTCAAAGAATGTTTGTCGAATGCTCGCATCAGCGTTTGTTTCTCGCCCATTCGAAGGTGCAAGCATGACCGAAGCCATGGCGCCATTTGCTGCTCATTAGCGTGAAGGAACGCGTCGTCTTCCTGTGTAGTGTAGAGACAAACGTCAGCAACAGACTTACTTCAGTACCAACACAGCGTACACTTACCTCGAATAGAGAAGAATGTTGCTTCATTCGGCTTGTCACCAAACTTCTGACTTCAGCGCTGACCTTGCGTGCCAGCGACAGCGGAAGCCAAGACGACGGGATCATGTCTTCTCCAGGTGGCAATTGCGCTGCTATTTGCCTTGCCATCTCGTTCAATTCTTCTGGTGAAGCGAGCATAATGCCCAGCCAATGTTTTGCATTTGGCGTAAGGTTTCCATCGTGCTGTATACTCAAGCTCTTTCGAGCTAATACGTCAGCTCGACTGCCATTAAAACTGAGCAATTCTTGCTTCAGAGAGAATGCAGAGTCTGCCGGATTCAGCTGCTGCAACAATCTTGGCATGGGAAGACTAACGATATCGTACGGGTTGGCACGAATGGTGAAGCCATAATTACGGAGGAGCCGAAGGTTCCCATGGTTGCCGTAATTAATGAAGAGCTGCTCGCCTGGCTCGTAAGACTTTGTAGTGTGTACTGTAAACCCTTTCTGGGAATCAAAGTCCTGAATACATTCATCACTTTGAACAACATGCAAGTACAGTGAGCATCACAAGGCGTATGCATGCAGCACAGTGAACTATGTACCCATTATCAGCGTGGTTAAACCAGTCGAAGAAAGGGATGAGCGTGAACGGTTGATTCTTGCCGGACGTAGCGCGTGACATCAAGATGGAGATGGCCCACATGAACGCCTCTGGCTTCACAAAGTGGTTGCTGCTGCCAAAAAAATACTGATACACACGCGAGTAAAAGCGCGTTCTGTCGTAGCAATAGGACCACCATTAGCGCTCTCTTAAACAACAAGAACACGTGAGGCTACAATACAAACCCATGCTTTATTGCCCGGCGTGCCTCCTCGCACCCTTGAAGCTCATTATATTGCCTCTCATTCCAGAACAACGGCAGGTCCACGAAATGTGGCAGCGTGTTGATATACAACTCGTCTAGTCGTGTGGTATTCATGGCTGCTATGGTCGCTGACGCTGCGTTCTTATCTTCCGAATGAGGAAAATTTACCAGTAAGTGCACCGCCAGCACAAGTGCACTGGATACAAAGGAATCAGTCTCTTTAAGTGCCATGTTCGAAGCTACCAGCTGATCCCATTGCTTTAGAAAGCCCGGTGCCTTCTGTTGTGCAGTCTCCAGCGCATGGTCTGCGGAAAACGGGTACCAGGCGTCTTGGCCAGCCTGAAATACCAGCGTTTCCTTTGGAATGTGCTCGCGCGCTACAATTCCCACGCCCATATGAGGGACATTGCGAGCTTCGATTGCATTGGACACGACACATCCACGAGTGCGACGTACGACATTGGTGAGATGCTTCAAAGCCATTTGCATTTGTAGACGTCTTGACTGCCCACTGAGACTTTGACGCGCATTCGTTGGTTGCGCTTATTCGATGAACCTGCCGCACATCTTCCTTATCAGCATCGGATTGTGATTGGCAGATGGTTCTTAGCCCGCTTGTTCTTCCTTTTGCACTGCCAGACGACACATATCAAGTACGCGATCATACACGGCTCGAGACAATTGAAGGTGAAGACGACAACTTCAACATCAGAATGAACGCAAGCTGCAGAGACAAAAGACTGCAAGGAGGATGCTTTCAAGAAGGGCAAAGGCTACTCTACATCAAGACCAGCGCAGCTACGCGATATGGTTTATGTACACATCAAAAAGCAAGTCGATGGCTGCAGCTGGAAGCTTCCTGGCGCATCGCTGTCGATGGAGTCGTTCCGCAAGAATGAATGAACAGTGATGCACCACGCCTATGACATCTCTCAGTTTGAGACCATGCATCGAGACAATAGCGTTTCCAGAAGCAAGTTCATGTAGGTGTATAAGGAGAGAAAAGTACGAGCTCGCTAGTCACTCAATCAAGCACCGAGCACGGGGAGAGACGACGTGGACGCGCTGCGAAGAGTAGCAGAAGCCAAAGCGGACACGAGAAAGTGTCCACTTACGAACAAACCGGAATGGTTAACGATGAAAACCCTACCCACTACATCTGAGACAGTTCTTCGGACAGAGACTTTGACGCGCATTCGTTGGTTGCAATTGGTCGTAGGTGATCATGGTGGAGCAAGTGACGACGGAAGAAACCAAGTCCTTGGAGGAGCTGGTTTGCTTCCTTTCGCATCCGCGTCCTGAGCTGCGCAAATCAGCTTCGAGTCTGCTCATTAACATGACGGCGTCAGACCGGGGCATGTTCCAGTTGCTGCAACTCAAGAAGTTCGACGTGGTCCAAGCGCTTTGCCGCATTGTGAGTGATATGCGACCCATTGCCGAGGACGCGATCAAGGCGCTCATCAATCTGATGGCAGCTAATCCTGTAGCTTGTGAGCGCGCGCTCAAGTTTGATTTGCTGAATCGCGTTATGGCTCAAGTGGAGGACGATGAGTGGCATTTGACCGACTATTCCATGATGCTGTTGGCCAATGTGACTACGATACCAGAAGGTGCCAAGGCTCTCCTAGGCTACGACGACAAGTCGTCAGACGCTGTTATTGCTATGCGTGAAAAGAAGATTCGTATGCTCGCCAATTCGTTCCTGGAAGGAGAACCAGAGCCTGATGGAATCGATAGCTCCACGGGTGAGCCAAAATGGGACGACGAGTATCAGTATGTAGCTAACATTTTGGCGAATATCAGCCAGTTGGAACAGGGCCGCGACTTCTTGTTGAAAATACGTCAGAGCACGTCACTGGCTGGTGCACTCCTTCCACAACTCAAGTCGCCAAATGTCGTGCGTCGGCGAGGTGTCACAGCTGCGCTCAAGAACTTGTGCTTTGACTCCGACAACCACTTCTACCTGTACGATCAATTGGATATCCCCACCCATATGATGGTCTTGCTTGCTGGTCCAGAGGAACTCGATGAGGACGACAAGATGGGCATGAACCCAGTTGTGTATTGCCAAGGTAAGAAAAAGAAGCGAGAGCACGATCGACTGGTTCGTCTTGCTGCTGTGGACTGCCTCTTGCTGTTTTGTACGACGCGCAACGGTCGTAAGGAGCTGCGCCGCAAGAAAGTTTACCCGATCATACGTAATGCTCACTTGGTGGAGCCCGATGAGGAGATTGGAGATCAGATCTACAAGCTCGTGGACTTTTTAATCCGTGATGAAGAGGGCGAGGAGCCGGACTGGAATGAAGTCCGCACCAAGTCGCTTGCTACTGATCAAGAGACCAAAACGACTGATAGTGGCGTGACATTGTCGTCAGTCCCTGCAGCATCAGTCAAGGTGGCTGAGCCAGGGGCAGTACTACCCAAGACTGAAAAGAAACAGAAGGCAGTCGAGAGGAAGGTTGTTACGGCATCATCGGTTCTCCCAACGAGTGGGGAAGACGAAGAAGTTGCAATGGACATCGCGAGTCAACTCGCTAAGGAGCTTTCGGCTTTGGACGTGAGTAGCGACGAGGAAGAAGAGGAAGCGGACGACCTCGGCGTAGATTAATTTTTTGATGTCATAGACCATCCCTCACATGTATATGCAACCCATGGCTTCGTCGAATCTGATCGTTGTCACCAGAATACTGACATTCTTTCCGATTGTAGTCGTTCATTAACAAGAAGAGCAAACATGTTCCTTCCATTTTCTTCTTACGTGGATAGAAGTGCCGCGTAGCCGTTCAGCACTTCGCGAACATGCCTTTCAAAGAGCCGATGTGATGATACTTCTATGAAGTGACGCCAGGTTCACATGCATGCAAATGAAGTTGACACAGAGCTAGAAGTGTAGCTCATAAACAATTGAGCCTTCGTAGCAAAGTATATTTAAAAAGACTGGACATTCTCAATGCACAGCATATAGTATCGACGTTTGCCTGCCTCAGAGCTGATGGTGAGACCATGGCGTTCTTGCACAATCATTTTGGTTTTCTGCTCAGTGTGGGCGGCTTCGAAAGCAGAACGCATACAGTACTCGTAAGAGTAACTAAGCACATTTGCCAAACTCAAGTGGCTCAGCTGCTACTCGCATATAGCGTTCCTTGCTAAACTTTCGTCGCACCGCAGTAAGCTTGGCCATCTTGCCTACACCCTTATACGTGCTCCATAGCATTTCCTTTATATCTTCAACACAAGGATTCAGACTGCGCTCGCTGTATGACGAGTGGTACTTCAGGGTCGATGACTAGTATTGGCATCAACACGCACAGTGTTAGCCAAAGCACAACTAAACCAAACAAAGGTTTCGTCACTTACCCAGACAGGGAAATCTCGCATCTGTGACCGAGCAATATAAACTGCCGACGCAGCAATCGTCGACGGTGGATATTTGGTAAACTTGTACTCCTGCAGACTGCGATCGATTGCGTAATGAGCAAAGTGCTCGACGCGATCATCGCACGTACGTGACGCCTTGACAAACCGCTTCATAAACTGGAAGGCAGTCGGGAATGTCACTCGGTAGCCGATCGCTGCTAGCATCTTCGCTTCCATCTCGAAAACTTCATCACGCGTGTATGCGTTGTCTGTAATTTTAACAAAGTCTGTAGCTTCCGGGGGATAGATTTCTTCATATTTCGCGGCAATAAACATCGCCGAAATGCCAACAAGTTGAAGGCGCTGGCGCTTGATTGTCAAGTTTTTCTCCAAATAGTGATCAATAAGCAGGACAGCAATGTGCAATGTCTGCGGGAGCAGACCATACTTGTAGTGGACGTCGACCAGCCAGTCCACGAGGATAGACCTCATCTTTGGACTAATGTCCGACTGGTGGGTCATGTAGAAGCTGCTTGGCTTGCTCCTCTTCTGCAAAATCGAGCATGACAAGTACCATTGTCAATCATGAACATACTGATTTTCACAAGATTGTACAACAAGTTACCTCTGCCTCCAAATGATACTTGGTGATGTCCTCGGCATATTGCCAGCACGTGGTTGGGTCGTCCTTGTCCTCCGAGTCAATATCGTGATCATTATTTTCCAACGTTGGCGGAATGATGTCAGCCCTTGACGGAAATTTGTTCATTGACCCAAGCGTGTTAGCAACAGATACCGCGGGTGGAAGCGGACGACTCATCCGACTAATGATCGATGACGAGCTGCGACTGTTTAGTGTCGCTGTGCTGCTGTTCATTGTACTGACATGACGGCTGCTGAGCGTTACGTTGCTGAAGTTCCTCTTGCTGGAGTTGGCGTTGTTAAGATTGCGACTGCTAGCGTTGACGTTGTTGAGGTTGCGTTTGCTAGCAATGACCTTCTTCTTGGCCAGTGTTCCAGCATTAGCAATAGACGAGCTCATGGAACTCACAGTGGCCTTCTTGATCTGCAGTATGAGTCACAACAGCAATTTTGTCATACCACTGGATCTATCATTGCCTCTAACCTATTGCATCGCTCAACATACATTGATCCTGCCTGTCATGTCGCTCAGAGCCGAGTGTCGAGTGGCCACACCACCCAGAGCTGAACATCGATTAGTCACATCTCCAAGAGCAGCTCGTCGAGTAGTCGTCTGGCCTTGTGACTTCATGTATCTCGGACGCTTCTCAGCGTTGCCAGCGTCGTGTACATCTCTCAGAATCTGGCGCTGTAGAGTACGATATCACAGCAATAAAGTCAAGTTCAGCTACCTCATGTTGCAGCGTTCATTGGCTGCCGCACCTTTCCCGGACGAGAAATAGGCAAATCCACGGGCAGTTCGTTCTCATTGTTTATACGGGCACTTCTTCTGGTGAAAGACATGACTAGCGGCGTACACGGCTGTAGTAGAGCAAGCAGACTGTATGCAGAACGGTTTAACGACAGCTGGGAGCGAGTGTGGCGCGCGCCAATTTCGATAGATCGGGCTTCGATGAGATGGTTTGAATTTGGGGGAAAAAGTACCTGGGCATCTGAATGGACACAATTACCTTGAGTTCACTATCGAGAGCAAAGTCACAGACGGTAGCCAATAAATGACCTCCGTTTCGAAACTTTGAACCTATACCGGTGAATACCGAAGAGCCCCTCGGTTGGAGAGGAAGAAGAAAGAGGAGGAGAGGAAGAAGAAAGAGGAGAAGAGAAAGATGAACTATCTAGTCTGGGTCCGCAAATTCCCGTAACCTAAGCGTCGTAATGAGCACGATATCGTGCAAAGTGACCTTAAAGAAGTATTAGTTCTGAAGCAACGTGGCGTTCCTGCTAAACTTTTGCGCACAGCCGTCGCTTCTCAAGCGGAAGTTCTTCCGGCAGCGCATGGCTGGTGTGGCGATCGATACGATCATGAAGCGCACTGTTTGGACGATGAGCATGAAGACGTGTGTGGCGTTCGAGGACTGGAGTAAGCTTAGTAGCATCAATAGACATACGCTCAGTCCGGTAAAAGGGATGACAGGAGCGTTACCGAAGTGCACGACGGTGGTGTTCATGGACGATTTCAGGAGGAGCAAGCTCTGCTCGCAGTGCCACCAGACACTTCGTTTGTGAAATAGCTTGCATATATGCACGACAAGAAGCAGCGGAATAGGATGACGCGCAAGGGTGTGGTGGCGACAGACAAGATGGCAGTAGTGGTGAATGAGGATACCCAAAAGCTCGAGAAATATTTTGAGTGCTCCGCTGCGACCCTGCAGAGTGCAGCAGTCAATGTGCTGGTGCTGGTCAAGACCGACCGGCGCGAGGAGAGACGCATGAAGTCGTTTTGAAGGGTGAACAAGTAGCGAAGAGTAGCAGAAGCAAAAGTGGTCACGAGAAAGTGTTTGTCTAGTAGGAACAAACCTGGAATCCGTGCTTGCAAGGCAGGCAGGCAATCCTGGATAGTCAAGACTTGTGCGGCAGCGCGCGGTACTGCTTAACCTGAGTAACGATTACACGATGTGCTATACAAAGCAACCCCCTATCGACGGCTGTATTTCGTGACCTGTGAGACGGCAACGTGCAGCACGTGCGGTGAATGCATACCTTCTGTAAACTAGTATTTCTGGCCAATCACCGCTTTTGAATCTACAATCAAGACCAAAAAAAGGTCAACAGCAAACTTCAAGAGCCATCTGAGTCGCCAGGCGTCGGTTTCGAGCAGCCGCCTCTCGACTCATTACGCATTTTCGGCTCGAGTGCTCAAGTGATTCTTCTCTTCCTCGACTTTCTCGCCCTAGGCTTCTTCATCCTAGACTTTCTCTTGAAAAATGAGTACCACAGCGACTGATGTCAAAACAACTCGCATGAAGAAAGTGGCGACGCTTGGCAAGCGAAAGAAATCTGTTGATGGTAAGTGACCGGTCGCCTGCAACTTGTTAATTGCTGCAGCGCTTAGTGCTGATATTTGTGGGCATCTCTTGATAGCGGACGACGTGAAGCAGATCGGCAAGAAGGACGAGTTCGACCCCAACCAGTTCTACGTCTCGCTCACGTCACACGCCGAGCAGTTTGGCGTTGAACCCATCCGTATCCGAGTACGGCCATAAGTCCCCTTTCTTTCAGTTCAATACAGCACAATGAAAATAATTAACGTTGAGTATGGTGTAGTGGGGACAGAAAGAGCCTGACATGCGTGGCCCGATCATCGGCACGAACCGCCATCACAAGTACCGCAACGCCATCGGCGCGCACGGCGGCTCATACTGCATTTATCGTGGACTGGCAGTAGCGTCGGGTGCTATTGCTAAGAATGCGGTGCCTGACCTAAGTGAGACCACGCCTGCTGCTAAGATCGGCCCCCATCCGTCATGGTTTGATCCGGAAAAGATGGTTACCATTGACCCGTTTGGAGCTTGCGTGGTGGAGGCCTTTCCCGAGTACTTCCAGAAAGGATACGATATTCGTCCGACCATTGCTGTCACGAAGGCGCATATGGACTTCCCGGAGATCCACGAAGCAGTGCGGCTCGGGCGACTCAAGCCTGACGGCAAAATCCTCAAGAGCTCGTCGCAGCTTGTCATCACAAAGGCTGCCATTGACCCAGTCTGGTACCTTCCTGGAGTGGCGAAGCGCTTCAACACGACTGAAGAAAATTTGCGTCAGCAGATCTTCCAGGAAACCAACGGTATGTATCCGGAGCTGGTGACGAGAAACGACTTGAAGGTGTTTTTGCCGCCAATTGGAGGGTAAGTAACGCATGTCTTGTTCTTGTAGCACGTGTTCTTGGACTCAAATTACTATCGGACTTGTGACGCCTCTGTTTTCAGATTGACGATCTACATTTTTGGGTCAGTTGAGGCCATTTCGGACCCTACGAAGAAACTGGCGGTGCGTGTTCACGACGAATGCAATGGATCAGATGTGTTTGGCTCGGACATTTGTACGTGTCGACCTTACCTCGCCCACGGGATTGAAGTTTGTGTGCAAACAGCTCAGGAAGGGGGGTAAGTGACCGCGTTAGGGGGTCAAGCACTTATGCGTTAACTCACGTTGGGCTTCGTTTGATGATAACAGGGCCGGAATTATTGTTTACTTTCGGAAAGAAGGTCGCGCCCTGGGTGAAGTAACCAAATACTTGGTGTACAACCTGCGCAAGCGCCAAGAAGGTGGTGACAGTGCGGAAGAGTACTTTAACTGCACTCAGACTGTGGCCGGTATCCAGGACGTGCGTTTCCAGGCATTGATGCCTGATGCTCTGCACTGGCTTGGCATCACAAAGATTGACAAGTTCGTGTCGATGAGCGACATGAAGTACGATGCCATCGTCAAATCGGTAAGTCTTTGTCCTTGTAGGCTAGTTGCACCAACATACTGACACGGAATGCGGATGCTAGGGAATTGAGATCATCGAGCGCATCCCTATTCCAGAAGAGCTGATTCCGAAAGATGCTCAGGTTGAAATCACGGCCAAGGTGTTTGCCGGCTACAATGGAGGCGACGTATACAAGGTAGACATGGAGAAGTTGAAGCAAGTCAAAGGTCGTGGTGACAACGAGTATGAAGAATGAGCACAACTAGTGTTGAAGTACAAAAGAAACACGCGGAATGCAGTCAAAGAGTAAAGAGAGAGAAAAGAGCTGTAGACTTTTTGCGCGAATTCACTAGCTCTCACTATCGCGTGTCTATATTCTGTCGCTCTACATGTCCCTCCGTCCGCTTCTTCGCATATAAGAGCATTTCGTGTACCCCTATATACTTTTGTACAGCAATGATGTACCGTGACATATCCACTCAGAGGGTAATTTGGAGCCTTACTAAAGGGTGCATTATCGTGTGCCTAACAGAAATTAGGGTACGCTATAAAGGGCGACATACAGCTGATGATGTACCAATGCAGTACCAAACTTTGATTCCAAGATCTGTCGGCCAACTGCGAAGCCATGATCCAGTCCATGTTCATCATGACCACCACAGGGTGCGTGCACTCATACTCATCGTCATCTTCGCTTCCTTCTCCCCTCTAATCTCTGATACTTTTTATTACAGTGAGGTGATCATTGAGAAGCACTGGCGTGGTCTCACGAGTCGCAACGTGTGCGACTTCTTTATGGAGGAGGTCAACAAATACCGCGAGCGCGAGGACGTGCCACCCATCATCACCACTAGCAAATACTATCTAGTCAGCGTCTTTCGCGATGACCTGTTCGTGCTTGCAGTCGTCACTAACGAGGTCTGTACAAAAGAGAGAGACTTCAGATTTCTAGTCTAACAATCTCTGAATTGTGTCTGTAGATTTCTCCCCTTTTCGTGATCGAATTCCTGCACAGAGTCCTCGCGGTCTTCCGTGACTATTTCGGCAATTTCGACGAAAACTCAATGAAGGACAACTTCTCCACGGTCTATCAGCTGCTGGAAGAGATGCTGGATAATGGCTATCCACTGACCACAGAGCCTAATGCACTCAAGGCAATGGTTGCCCCTCCATCCACTGCCAATCGCATTGCTGCGATGGTGTCCGGCAAGTCACGTGTGAGCAACACACTACCGGATGGTGCGATTTCCAACATTCCGTGGCGGAAAAGCGGTGTGCGCTATACACAAAACGAAATTTACTTCGACATTGTGGAGGAGATTGACGCCATTATCGATGTGTCAGGCCGCATGATTTCGTGCGAGGTGAATGGCGCCATCCAAAGCAACAGTCGCCTTTCAGGTGTCCCGGATCTTACCATGGTGTTCACGGATCCGTCTGTGATCGACGACTGCTCTTTCCATCCGTGTGTGCGGTACTCGAGATATGAACGAGAACGGGTGATTTCTTTTGTGCCGCCTGATGGACAGTTTGAGCTCATGCAATATCGCGTGCAAGTGCAGGAGCTTGTGCCACCAGTATACTGTCAACCACAGATCGTGTACAACGAAAAAGGTGGGGGCACTTTGGATCTGGTGATTGGGACGCGGGGCATGCCCACGTTAAACTCGAATGCAAAGAAAAATCTGCAAGTTGAAGATGTCACGGTAAAAGTGACTTTCCCCAAGAGTGTGCGCACAGTGGATGTGAATACAGGATCCGGTTCTTGCTTGTTCGATGAGGCATCCAAGACTGTCAAGTGGAATGTGGGCAAGCTAGGCAAAAAAGTGTTAAACCCGTCGCTGCATGGCAACATCATTCTCCATCAGAGTGCTGCGGTGCCAGATGAGAAGCCCGTCGTGCTTCTCGGCTTCAAGGTACCTATGTCCACTGTCTCTGGATTGAACGTTGAAACGTTGCTGATCACCAATGAAAAATACAAGCCTTACAAGGGCGTGCGTACGATGACTAAGGCTGGCCGCTTCCAGATCCGAACGTAGAACACTAGGCAATCGTGTGGGGTTTTGTAACGCGCAGTATTTTTCTTTAGGCAGTCAATAAATAGATACTTTTTCATGCAAGAAACAAGAAGAGTCGACAGCGTGTTTGCCTTGTAAGTTCAGCTGGCGTCGTTGTGGGTAATTTGAGGCGTCGGCGAGTACTTGCCAAGACGCATCCATTCGCTTGGATCTCGCTCCATCGCTGCGACTCGGATATTGTTTCTTGCATTGAGAAATATGTTGCGCAAGACTTCAAGCTGGCAGGTGGAAAGTGGCGCTAGGGCATCGGTGATGTCGTGTGAGATTACCGTGGAGACGGTGTCGTCTGAGCACGATTTGAGTCCGAAGTGCTGCCGCAATGTTGATGTTGCCCCTATGAAGGCAAGAGAAGTCAGCGCTTCCAACTTATCGAATCGCTTCTTTTGCCAATTTGACTCCATGACAAAGAAGAGCAAGCTGCTTATGTTGCTGTTTGACTGCAATGGCAATTCGACGCTTCAAGAAATGAGTCGAGCTGATGTGTTGCGTATGACACAAGAAGCAGCAAAGTGTCAAAATGAGATTCCTGCGAAAGCTTCTCCGTTTCAAAAACCAAAAAGTAGCCCGAGACGTCGGAATGTTACAACGCACTCTGGGACGGATGCCAATGGGATCTGCTGTGTTCAGGTACTGCACAAGGCTATCGCTGTCCCGATACTTGCGTTTGTACTGATTGTTTCCATTGTTTAGCGCGTGCACACGCGAGATATTCGCAGAATGGAGGATGCATTCTCGACATCGAATGAGCCGTCAATCATTCTTCGTAAGCAAGCAATATTTTTCAGCGCCGGTACGAAACTTCAGGAACCAAGACAATTGAACAAGTGCTGTCTAACTGGTCATTGATGGCTGCATGTATTGTAGACCCTTTACGTGCAATCATTCTGCGCGATGCTTGCCTGATCTACGTACCCGACAGAGCTGATGACTTGATTTCAATGCTCAAGCAGGACTTCCTGGTTTATGGCCGGGACAATGTTGACTTATCGTTCGAGTTCAGGTATGTCCTCGAAGCATTATCACCTTGTTGAACCTATAAGTATATCGTGCGATGTACATGTCATGTGCTTCAGGGCGCTGGAAACATTGCTCGCGACGCTCACAAGACACTTTCAGGCTCAGTATGACCGATTGTCTCCAGTTATCATAAGTGACCTCGAAAACCTTGTTCGGGGTCGCCTAGACTCACGCAAGCTCGAGAGGCTACGCGAGTTCAAGAACACTATGAACGAATTTGAGTCTCAGGTGGAAAGCGTGCGTCGTGTGCTCATGGACCTTTTGGACAACGAAGAGAATCTTCGACTGTTGTACATCACTAAGATCTACAAAACCCCGGCGCTTTTGTTTGATTTGTGGAGCTTTGACTCCGAAGAGGCCGAAGTTTTGATCGAAAACTACCTCCAGGATATCTTTTCGATACGGGCAAAGGCAGAATTACTACAGTGTCGCATTGCAAACACAGAGAGTCTCATGACCCTGAAACTCGACTCAAAGCGCAACTACTTGCTGCGAGTGCAGCTCATTTTTTCGCTCGTATCCATCAACATTTCCGTCGGCAATTTGATTTCCGGCGTGTTCGGTATGAACCTTGCATCGGGCTTGGCCGAGTCTTCAAACTGGTTTTGGGGTGTTGTCATCTTCACCGTCGTCCTCTTCATTGCATCGACGTACGCTGGCATAATATTTTTCAAACAGAAAGGGGTAATGTTAAAGTAATCTCAAAGCAAACTGTTCATTGAATGATTGGACTTTGAGTCTTACTAAATTGCCGACTCGACACTTTGCTTTGACGAACATTCCTTGGCTGTAAAGGTGCAAGTAGCAACTGTCCTCCGAGTCGTTTTGCACAGTACCGTACAGCCAAACCTGAAGCAAATCTTCAGGCGAAACCACCATATCCGTTCGTCAACGTTTGGCTCAAAGGACGTGTGCGACTAAAAAATGGATCTTGCTATCCATCCGCAAAATCTCATTGCCGTAGCATCACTGGGATCTTGAGCAAATGATGCGTGGTGATCGAGAAAACAATGCGCCTCCTATGCCCCTACTTAGTGACGCTGGAGGACAACGATTCAGCGATGGCCTTGCAACGACATACGGAACGTATCAGTGTATGGATGGGATGGGCTTACCGGAGACCGGTGATCTCAGTCGAGAAATTCTTAGCTCAGTGAAGAAATTGGGATGCCAATTTGATTCTGGGACAAAAAGTGGTCGAATGTGTGTGATGGTCTTTGATCGAATGGGAAGACCGACGCTGAAGGAAATGAGTCGCCATGAAGTGCTGCGGATGACGCAGGAAGCCGCAGAATTGAAGGGAGAAAACATGCCTGACGACAGGAAATCCGAGACAAGAACTTTGCCATTGCACAGACGCAGCGATTCAACAAATGCAAACATTTGGAATCAACAAGACAATCATGCCCCTGTCAGCGTTCAGGTAAGATTACGTGAAAGTTGAGTGCGATGGAATCGCTAATGTGTGAATCTTTTACGAACAGCACGTCCATTCTCGCGACATTCGCAAAATGGAGAACGCGTTTTCAGTGACGAATGAGCCTCACATCACTGTCCGAAGACAAGCGATCCTAATTAGTGCTGGTAAAATACGGCAGTTGATGTTTGCTGAACGAACTTTGCTCACACGATAGACTGTGCTGGAAACATAGACCCTTTGCGTGCAATTGTACTACCTGACGTGTGTTTGATATACGTCCCTGACGGAGACGATGCCTTCCTGGCGGTCCTGAAAGCAAAATTTGCCGAAACTGCGCGTGAGAACGATGCTCCGTTTGAATTCAGGTAGCTACTATTTGATGCCAGCAAATGTGTCATTTGATGCTAATTTCTCTGCTGTCATTAGAGCTTTGGAAGCGTTGCTTTCGACACTAGCGCACTACTTTCAATTTCAGTATGAGCAGCTGTTTCACATAGTTGCCGAAGCTCTGCATCATCTAATGCAGGGCGGCTTGAATGCTCGAGAGCTTGAGAAATTGCGCGAGGTCAAAAACACTATCAACGAATTTGAGGCTCAAGTTGATGGGGTGCATCGTATGCTCATGACATTATTGGATAACGAAGAGGATCTGCGTCTGCTGTTCTTCACCAGGCTACAAGCCGATCCCAATTTGTTTTCAGATCTCTGGAGCATCGATTCAGAAGAGATCGAAGTGCTGATCGAAAACTATCTGCAAGAAATTTTCTCTACACGCACCAAGGCTGATCTGTTACAGCACCGCATCTCAAACACTGAAAGTCTGTTCATGATGCAGCTGGATTCGATGCGGAATTACTTGCTTGGTGTCGACCTCATCTTCTCCATTATGGCCATCAGTCTTTCCCTCGGGACCTTCATCGTTGGTGTGTTTGGCATGAACCTGCATTCCGGACTTGAGTCTGCTGACGGCTGGTTTCTCGGCGTCGTCATCCTCACTGTCTTGCTCTCCATCGTCTCTACCGTCCTCGGCATTTTGTTCTTCAAAGGCAAAGGCGTCCTCCTTCGGTAAGTATCTACGTCAACGTTCGTTGTAGCTCGATGAGATTGCACGACGCACACACAAAGTTGCAAGTAGGCGTCACGTGGCTCGCGATGTATGTAACCAACAAATCAACTGCGACAACAAACAACGCCATGTACTTCAACGCCAACGCAGCAATTGACCGAGACTCAAGATGGCTACATGACCGTGCGCATCAGCGCAACTAATCCATTATACGGTGGTGATACATGTACCCTGCGCTTACAGAATGTGCGTGACCTGCACTCCCGAGCAATTTAGTAGACAACGCACTCCAATTTAAGAATCTAGCTGGGGATACTTTCTCATCCTCACAACAAATCTATCTATCATCTAATTACATAAAAACAAGTAAAGATGTGAAAGTCTTCACTTAGGTAGTCCTGGATAACATTGTCACTGCTCGCATACCACCGCAAAAATGTCTGGAGTGAATGTCACCGCATCCAGTGGGGACTCTCCTACGATCTCATGCCCGACGTCTTCCGCCTTGACATTCAGCGAATCCGACTCCGAATTTGTGCGTGCACTGAACTCGTACGACGTGCCAGCCGTTGCTGAGGCTCTTCGTCGCTACCTGGCGTCCGAGATCCAAGCAAGTCTCTCAGCGGGCTCTGCAGCCAAGCGGCAGTCGGCCCAAGTACGCAGTGTCTTCTATGAGCGCTTCAATCAACTCATGGATCGCATCTTTGGCAGCGACGCCGTCTCGAAGCAGAAATATGGTGGCTGGCTGGACTATAGCGCTGGACTGGGTGTGACGCCAATACCAGGCTCGGCCGCAGCTCAAGCAGCTAGTAAACGAGCCAAGCAGAGACAGGAGCGAGCGCTGGCAGGTGTCGCAACGGACGAGGACGATGTGGAGGACTTTCTGACGTCCTTGACGACCAATGGTCGAGCCATTGTCAAGCTGCTAGGAGGGGGAGTGCGGTCCGAGGATGGATCGGTCTTCCAGTTTCTCTTTAGGGTGCAACATCTCGTAGAGTTCAAATTTTTGCTAGACATGCTGCCGGAGCAGAGCAAAATGGCCATTGTGAGCGGACGAGGAGCGAGTGTACTGTTTACGCAGCTGCTGCACAAACCACTGGCCAAGCAGCGACTTGATCTGCGCAGTCCGGAGCTACTCGTATCTATTACAGAGCTCTATCTCTTCTACTTCTTAAGACATCCAGCGTCGTCGTCACATCCGAGTTCAGCAACTGGGACTAATCCAGCCGCATCGCTGTCTGCTGCGGCCAAGACGCGGCAGTCCAGCTGGCGTATGTATGGTAAGGAGGGAGTTGCGGCGTTGACGAAAGGGAACCCATACAACGTGTTACTACTGCAGTATCTACGCGCTTTCTTACCAGACAGCAGTCGCGGCGTCAAAAGTCGCTTCCATGGCAAGTTGCTAAAGGATTCCAACCTCTTTCTCCACATTTTGATCGAATTCTGGCTGCGACAGAATCTCATTTCTTTCTCGAATGAGCCTATGACAGCGTCAACAGCGGCTCCTGGTGTCTTTCGCCCGCCACCCCCCAGTAATATGCTGGTTAGCCCATTCGCTTCAGTGTACACATCGACTAGCTATATGGCGCCATCAGATGACTTGCTCAGCTCGCTCCTGCTTACTATCATTCACTTGCTATCGGACTCATTCTTCCCTGCTCCATTGGCGGAAAACCCGACGGACAGATCTCAAGGTGGTGCTGCAGGAATGGTTGTAGGCAGCGGTGGCGTGTACTTGAGTCGTAGCGTCACCATGCTGCGTCCTCCGCTTTACGCATTCTTTCGCCTTGTGTTTTCCCGTGCCCCTATCGGGCTTTCACCCACAGCCTTCTTGGCCATCACGGATGTTTGGCTTGCATACATTCAACCGTGGCATTGTCGATCTTGGCTTGAGTCAAGGGACCCAGTGACAGAAGCTTCAGGATCGGAGACAGATTTGGGAACGCTGACTGGATATACACCTGTATGGGAAAGCTATGTGCTGGCAAATTACCACTTCTACACAACGCTGTTGGGTGCGTTTGTGGAGCGAGCAAAGGAGCTGGACTTTTCCACAGGCGACGAGTGTAACTTGCAGATCGTTGACCGCGTGTTGAGCTTGTTCAACGCGGATTTACTGGCACTTCTGCGCCGGGCATCGCTTCATCTCGAGAAATCTCAGCCGTTTGCTATGCCATTTAGCTTCAACCGCCGTACCCATAGTGGGAGCTTCGGCTCTTCGTCAAAGTCGAAATCTACCGCCGGCGATGTGCTCACGGCAACTCAAGCGCATGTGCTGACGTTCTACTGTAAATCCCTAGGCATCGAGTGCACACCAGTGCCACTGCACGACAGCTTCCATCGCGACGCTGAGCGTCTTTTTGACAAACTATGGACTGCGGCGGCGGCGGCGTCTGCCTCAACAATATCGTCTGTCCACTCTCCTGCAGATCTATACAAGAACGTGAGCGCCGTGTTCCGTACACCGAATGCGAGACCTGTTGATAAAGTCTCAGAGCAAGTCCAGCGGTTGAGTCGCATGTTGCGCCGCGTGTTCGAGATCTCGGATGCTTATGTTGCTTCGACTGCGCACTCGCGTTCGTCGTCTGCTGCTACCAGTGATGGTCTAGAATCATTTGCGCCTAGCCGAGATAAAAACTTACCACATTTGCTCTCGCGTGAGGGAGTCTTCCAGTTGCAGCACGGAATGCGTTTGTGCTCAACGGATACGGCGGAGTACATTGGTGACCCCATGCTTAGTCCTATTTGCTCGTACGAGGTAGTGTGGCTCGTGCGGCTATCTTACAAGGTCTCAACGTGGCTAAACGCGCAATTTGGATTTGTGAATCCGTATCATGGCAAGCGACTCGAGGACAACTTGCAAGTGGATCCTGCCAACCCGTTCATGCATTTTCGTTTTAACTTTCGCTTTCTCGCTAGCAAGGTAAACCTCAGCTATCTTGGAGCATTCATGCTCTTGCTGTACGCGCTTTACTTCTGGTAAAGGTATTAAGAGTTAGTGACGTGCTGAAGTGAATGGAAGGAATATGATTGCACTAGTGAAGCTGCTGCGGCGTATACAATCAAGCACAGCAAACCTCTTCAGTTTTTCGACCTTCGTCAAAGCTACACGCTGCTTGTGCAGACACCACTCAGGATCCATGTCTACTACCTATTGACATCCACGCTCAGTCACTATTGCTATCTCCATCACTGGAGTCGCTGTCCCCTGAGGAAAAGTCCGACGACGAAGACGGAGACGGCGAAAGATACGAATCCAGCAGCGGCGGGGAGTTTGTGTAACCATCCTTTGCTACGGGCTCCATGTTCGACTTTTCTGCTTGACCAGCAGCACTTTTCGACTTCGCATTTTGATTCGGCGATGACCGCACTGGTGACTTATCGTCGTCAGGTAAAGTAGCAGGTGGAGGAGGCGACGGTGGCGGTGGGGCAGGAGCATCTACAGCCGTAGGCGGGGGCGGATGCTCCTTTGCTGGACACGCATCGCTGTCCGAGTTACCTGAATCAGAGGATGATGATGAAGACGAGTTGTCGTCACTGTCCGAGCTGTCGTCAGAGTTTGAGCTATCGCTAACAACGAGTCGGGGCTTCGGACGCTTCTGTGTCGCTTGTGGTGGAGGAGGCGGTGGAGAAGGCGAAGCACGGGTACCATTTTGTGGCGGCGGGGGCTTGTTGTTTGCACTATCAGCGTCGCTAAAGTCTTCATCGTCGGTAGGAGGATCCACTTTACGATCAACTTTGGACGGTGACCCCCGAAGTTGTCGCTGTGATGCTTGCACAGAAGAGTAAGCGCCATCTTCGCCAGAAGCATGGGACTCTTCACTGCTTGAAGTTGGCGCAGGGCGCTTCTTGGAAGAACGATTTCGTGTGCTACGTCTAGTCCGGCTGCTGGTACCACTTGATCTCGTTGATCGTACGCGAGCTTGCAACTTCTCGGCAGGCGCGCGAGTTAACCTTCGCTTGCGACCACGTTCATCACCATCACTATCACCATCAGAAGAAACACCGTCATCGCTGGAATCTCGACTTCCTGACGCACTACTCTCGGTCCATGCTTTGTTGACGCTACCGTGAGATTCAGCTTTGCTCACGTCGGTAAGACTGTTTTCACTCTCGTCGCCGCCTTCGTCATTTCCATTGTTCCCTCCCCAACGATCTACACCTTTCTTCTCTGCAGCAATGCACATGGAGCGCGACAACTTTTCCAGCAAATCGGCAAATTGCACTACCATTGTGTCAGCGGCATTGAACGTACGGCAATTTCGCCACACCAGTTCAACATCCTTCTTAAATAATTTCCATTTCTACAAACGAGAAACACGATGTTAGGTCACTTGAAGAATCATTTGCTCTTCGTCTCATCACTTGATCGTACCCGATAAAAATTGGCTTCCGCGCGCGATCGGATCGTACCAAGATCCATTGGATGATCAATCACAGACAAGTAATTCGGACAACCATCAATCTCCGGATCCACAGGCCGAGAAAACAGTTCCTATTTGCAACGCAAAAGCAAGAAAATTAATGCCACGTATCAATCCTACGCGTGCGTCTCTCAGATGGCAATGACGTCTGCAACACTAACCGAAGTTTCTTCCTTCAATAACCTGTTGACAAGCGCAAGGCAAACGGTCGAAAGGCGACGAGTATTGCCCTACATACAAATGAGGGTACAGGCAAACCAAGCCCCAGCTCTTGAGAACCAGGATCATATGCTCCAATGTAGACAAAATGGAGAAACACACACCTTTAACACGGACCAGTCGATCCAATCTCCAGCTCCACTATCATCTATCTCGTCCTTTTCGTCATCAAGGTCCATATCATCACCAGACACTGTATGCCTTCGACGAGCCCGGCATGCTCTGCAACCCAACAAGTCAACGTAAGGTCAGTATCAAGGGCAACAACTATTATCAGTAGGCGCAGCTATACAACGTACCGATCGTGCTTTTGCTTGCCATCGACATCATCAGCCGTTGGATGCGGTCTTTTCGCCTGCAAATCTGACCGTCGACTCTCACTGTCGTTGTCAGAATATCCTTCCTCTGCCTGCATGAAACAACAACCCGATGAGAAACTCCATCCAGATAAAAGCCACGTATCAATAACACGTACATCTGAGTCCCTTGCAGACTGGTTTTTCATCCTCCCGATTGCAATACGAGACGATTGCCGTCGCGGAAGAATATTCCATGCAAGCTCTTGCTGCTTACGTCGTTGCTCCTCGAGTTTCTCTTGATCTTTTACAATCAAAATGAGGCGTCCTCTCAACCGGTCTTGCTCAAGTGAACCACCTAATAGCGATTGGATCAAGGCGCGTAATTCATCAAGTGTCGAGCTAGCCACCCGCCAACCCTGCGGACCTTCGTCAAAAGCCGTCTGTAGAGTTCCATTTATTCGAGCCTCTTCAATGCCAAGACGCTGCTCTTGTCGCTCACGAAACAGTTTTACAAGCTTTGTAAATTCTTCGTGATGGTGATGGGTGTGGCGCCTTCGGTGATGACTGTGACTGCTACTGCGACGATGGCGCGAAGACGATGACGACTTGTGTTTCTTACGTTTTCTTGACGAAGAAGACGACTTCTTGCCGGAACTACTCTTGCTACCCGATGACTTCCGTTTAGATGGGCTACTGTGGCTGCTTTTCTTTTTCAGAAATGAGCCGGAACGGCTTTTGCTAGAGCTTTTCTTCGACTTCTTCAAAGATGATGAAGACCCACTGTGAGGCTTTGATGATGAACTTCGTTTCCTCGATGAAGATTCCGCCGTACGGACATCTGATCGAGGCGAAAAGGGTTCTCGGGTAGTAGACTTTCGCCGACGAGGCCAGCCGCGAGCATCATTTACAAGGCACTCAAAGCACCGCCATTCATCGGATGGACGCTCTACTAACGGAGGATCTAAATACCTCATGTCATAGCACTTCTTGCAGCTCTCACAGGTAATGTCAAACGTTTCCGGCGCCGCGGCTGGATCAGTCGGCGACATTAAAGCAGCGCCCAATGGATATACCGGGTCTATTTCATTACCCGTCACTCTCGCTCCGGCATTTTCCCTTTCTGCCACCACTCCGTCTGTCGTACATGACGACGAGATCAAGGATGCTGGCTTAACGTCAAGTTTTGCTATGCTCGTTTCTTCGAGATCAACCGAAACGGAGTCAGCCTTCGGCACTGATGAGATCGTCTCTTGAATCCGTGACGTCACAGAGTTGCCCTTAGAAGCTTGAGAATTTGCTGACCCAGCGACTTGCTTACTAATTGACGTCATCGGATCACCCTTGCTTGCTCCAACATCCAATACTGCTCCTTTGCTGGTGGTTTCAGTGCTAGCTTTACGCTTTTTCCGTGCAGGCGAAGACAACATCGGCCGATAATCTGTCTTTTTATCAGCCGCTGTTTTTGAGGTATTTGCGTCACTACTGCTGCTGTCGCTGCTGTCATCGTCGATGATTGTACGCTTTTTGGCTCCACCAACGGCCATTACGCAAAGTTGGGCATGATCGCCGTCTTGTTTAACGTTCACCGGAGAGCGCTTTGCGGGCCGTTCCGAAATGCCAGCCTTCTTGCTCGCAGCCGTGTTCCTCTTGTCATTACTGTTGGATAGAGTCGTGCTGCTTTCTCGTACTAGAACTGACGATTTTGGTGTTTCAGTCCGCGAGGATTGGCCTTCGCCTGTGGGAGATTCGGCAAGATCGATGCCAGCTGCTCCCTCTGTTGCATCAAAGCTTTTGCCATCTTGGTTAGACACAAATCCATTCGGCAGAACCAAGCTAGCAGAAGAAACTCCATATTGAGTTCCGTGTTTTTCCTTGCCAGCAGAAATTGTGGAATCATTTTTGACAACCACAGCAGCTCTTTCTAAACTGAGACCCCCCGCTTCAGCCATTGATGGCAACGAAGCCTCCTTTTTCTCGACCTTCACCAGTTTGTGTGTCACTTGTTCATTCTCTGGTTTATTTGCCTCAGAAGAAAGAATTCCGTCTTTCGTTTCTGCTTTGAGCGTCTTCTCCTTGTTATCATTTCCTTCAACCAAAGGCTGCTCTTTCTTCACTTTCTCCTCTTGTTTCACATCATCAGAGAAAACTATCGATTTAAACGGCAAGCGGAGAGGTGGGGCAAGCGCATTATGGTCTGGATCAAAATCAATTGACAACCGAATTTTTTTGGCACTTGCAAATTCCACAATGTACGACGACTTTCTATCATAGATACACTCGCAACGTTAGCCTATGTCCGTGACTATAGTGACGGAATAATAGGCAGTCGTACCGTTCTTCGAGTTGCCATCGCGGCTTCTCTTCAGCATAAACCCAACATTCGTCGCCAAAATACCAGTACGATACGCCTTTGTCATCAATTCCAATCTCTCCTGCTCGCTGTGACCGTCAACACACAATTCCAATGTAAGCTATGTAAATCATACAGAATATCGTCACACATTCCACCTTCGTACCAAGCTCTCGATAGCCTCGTTATTGTTTTCTTTTTGCAACGTCGCGATATGTTTGTGAATTTCCGCACACGTGTCGAGTTTCCAGTGGCACAACGCATCCAATATTTCCACCTACATCACAACCTATCAACAACTCACTCTTCCCAAGAACAAAGACCTGCTCTACCTACCCGCTCGTATACCGTCAATTCTTGATATGTTACGCCTCCACCCATGGGATTCGCTGTGAATTTTTTGCGCCAGTTTTCCTGCAGTTTCCGAGCCAAAGTTTTCTCCCAGTCTTGCACCCTACGAATAATCGGCCCCACCAAAACGTCAATAAGCGCAATCACTGGCTCTACTCTACAGCTTTGTCAAGCCTCAGTTGATAGTATCGACGCACATTTTTTCCATCTTGGCTGTCGGGTGTTCACGCGCCAACTTATAGTGCAATTCGGCCAACAACTCCATCTGCACGACCCCAAAACGTCATTAGAACCTTCGTCGCAATCCCTTTATCAGCCATGTCGTATCCGCCAACTCACGTGTGTTCTATCACCATTAGAAGCGCTCAGTAACGCTTCTTGAAGCTCCTAAGATCCAACAATATCAGTCATGACACATTGATGAGCTTTTGCGTCCAGGACTGCCAACTACGTGTCCTGCATACAAATCTCAAGTACAGAAGATACGGGGACGTAGCTGACGTCTTCAAGCGTCTGTAGACATTTCACTGTCTTCCCCGCACCCTCTGGGGTCCAAGATTCGATGCACAAGCCTCCCCTGACGCGAAACCTATAGGGGCTCGAATCAGACGTCTTACCGTTCGCGAAAAGCTTGGGAGACGCAGCGGCTTGCGAAATGTGACGCAGAAGGAGCAAACTTGCGCTAGTTCCACCGTCTTGCCCAGCTGGGAGGCAGACGGGGTTATTGCGTGAGGCGCTTGCGCCTCTGTGTCTTCATCTGAGAAGCCACTGGACGAGCTGCTTGACATGGCGTGAGTATGTGGAGAGCAGTTCTGGGGAGGGCGCCACCTTTTTGGCGAGGTCGAATTTCATCCAATCAGCAACGCTGGAAAGCTGAGATTGTATGAAAAGGATAGACGAGTTTATATGAGCACTGTCCGAGACGCGACGCTCTTGTGCTTGCGCGCGACGTAATGGGTGCTTGCACACGACAGTTAAGAAAGAAAAGACACACTGCAGGGAACGTGCAAGGGTGTGATGCTAGTCTGCAATCAGCTGAAGTAGCGATGATGGAGAAAGAATGGTACAGAGTGCTTCGCTGAGCTCACACAAGTGCAATGCAAGATGTTGGAACCGCAATGTGATTACAGCTATTCTCCTCAAAAAACATACGTGGATACGTGAAAGTGTCTACCTAGTCAAAAGCCTGGATACCGAGCATCGGAGGAGTGTCATTGCTTAAACGTTGATGTCATCGACGTTCTCCACCTCAAGTAGTGGAGCAAATTCCTTGAGAAGAGGAGCGACATTCTCACGGATAAACTCCTCCACCTGCTGAGAGCAGCGGCCAACAAAAAGCGACGGATCCAGCAGCTCATCCATATGGTCATGCACAGCCTTGAACAGTGGATCAGCAGCGATGCGTTCTAACAGATCATTGGCTGCACCCTCGACTTTGACACGCTTACCAGCTTCCATCGAATGCGTGCGGATGGCCTCATGCAATTCTTGACGGTCACCGCCAGCCTTCACGCAGGCCATTAGGATGTTCTCCGTAGCCATGAACGGTAGCTCAGCCTTGATGTGTGACTTGATCACGTTAGGCCACACCTGCAGACCATCCGACACGTTGGTGATCAAGTTTAGGATGACGTCCGTGGCGAGAAAAGCCTCAGGCAGCACCATACGGCTGTTGAAACAGCAGCATGAACAGCGTCATCAACGTGCAACCAAAGACTTTCAATATTCAGCTGCAATACAAAACGCACCGATTGGCCGAGTCGTCAAGCGTACGCTCGAACCATTGAGCTGCGTGGGTTTGTGCCCCATTGTCCGTCAGCGAGATGACATACCGCGCCAGACTGCAAATACGCTCGGACCGCATCGGGTTACGCTTGTAGGCCATAGCCGATGACCCAATCTGATTCTTCTCAAATGGTTCCTCAATCTCCTTCATGTTAGCCAGCAAGCGAATATCGCCAGCCATCTTGTAAGCCGACTGAGCAATACCTGACAGGATGGACAGCACGAAGTAGTCGATCTTGCGCGTATACGTTTGACCCGACACGGGGATAACCTTTTTGAACCCCATCTTTTCAGCCACCAGCTCATTCAGTCTTTTCACCTGTTTTAGCACCCGATAGCGGGAAGTCATCACATAATTTGAACGATTTATTGATTCGGTTGCAGCAGCGTCTTACCTTCTCGTGGTCGCCTTCAAATAGGTCGAGGAAGCTCGCCTGAGTGCCAGTCGTTCCCTTTACTCCACGCATAGGCAGACTGTCGATCTGGTCGCTGAGGTGCTGGAAGTCGAGCCAAAAGTCCTGTAGCCAGAGTGACGCGCGCTTGCCGACTGTCACGAGCTGCGCCGGCTGGAAATGCGTAAAGCCCATCGTAGGCATATCTTTATACTGCATGGAAAAGTCTGCCAGCACCTTCATCGCCTTCACCATCTTGCGTTGGATGAGCTGCAGTCCTTGTTTAATCTGAATGATATCAGCGTTGTCACCAACGTAGCAACTGGTAGCACCAAGATGAATGATAGGCATCGCCACAGGTGCCTCCTTGCCAAACGCATGCACGTGAGCCATGACATCGTGGCGAAATTTCTTCTCCATCTCCGCCGCGTATTCGTAGTCAATGTCAGTCAGATGCGCTTTCATGGCGTCCAATTGCTCCTGAGTGATGGCTAAGCCCAGCTCCTTCTCAGACGTGGCCAGTGCCAGCCACAGCTCACGCCATGTAGAGAATTTGCGGTCCGGAGACCAAATTTCACTCATCTCCTTAGTGGCATAGCGGCTCACCAAAGGGTGCTCATAGCGGTTATGCTCTACCATATTCTTGCTCAATTGACTGAAGGATAAAGAAGCTAGTGACGACCAGTAGATCAGTTAACACTCGAATTTCCTCATCTTGAGCGTTGATTGGTTTAAACGATAAACCAAATTACGCTAATCATATGCCATGGCGTCGTCCAAGCCATGGCTCTGGGTCTCAGCCACGTTCGTCTGCTGGGTAGCCGCCCTATCTCCGGGCTTCAATGATCCTATACCGTACTATTCGTACCCTTTGCTAGAGATTTTGCACCCTCGAAATGATATGGTGTTGGCTCAGACAGAGCTACAGGTGGAGATCCAAGTGCGTAGCGATGTGCTAAATGGCGAGCGTTTGGATCGCTCGCGTGTCTGTATCCTCATGCAGACAGCCTACGTACCCCCAGATGTGCTAGTGGATAATGGTGCAAGTGATGTGGATGAGTCTTGCTCCGACCAGAGCTTGAACTACACTACGTTCCACGTGGCTGGACTTGTGCCCGGCCTCTCCTACTCCGTTACTGTGGGGCTCGAGAATAACGGCAACATGATGGCTCTATCCTCACGAACCTTCTCAATTGCATCAATGCTCTTACCAGGTGTGGATGGTCGTATGAGTATTGCCGACGCGTTGGAGACTGGTATCAAATTTCACGATGCGCAGGACCGAGCAACTGCATCAAAGATTTATCGCTATGTGCTCGACATTTTCCCGGACCATGGCCAAGCACAACATTTGCTAGGAGTGGCACTTTATCAAGAAGGGAAGCAACTGGAAGCGCTGCCGTATTTGTATGGAGCGGTGCAATCAAACGAGAGCGAGGAGAATTTCCACAATTCACTAGGACTTTGTCTCAAATCATTAGGACGAGTGAATGAAGCAATCCACCACTACCGTCGAGCGTTAGAGCTCAATCCGATGCAAGTTGAAGCGTCGGTTAACTTGGGTGATGTCATGCAGTCAATGGGGAAATGGGAGGAGGCAATGGATGAATACAGCAAAGTAGCAAAAGTGCCGATAAGCTTACTCGACCGACAACAAGCTCTAGGAAAAGCAGATAATGTGGTGAAAGACGCGACGGGGAAGAGATGTGAGCTGATCCGCGTCACTGATGGCTGGTACCAGGCCGACCGGTGTCTGAATGAAGCACTGGAACGCTGGCCTGATGAGCCCATTTTTCACAATGATCGCGGCAATTTGCTTGCAAACGCTGGCCAGTTTGAGACGGCACTAGATGAATATCAGCACTCTTCTGATTTTGGCTTGCTTGCTGGCACGGTACGCTTCTTGATGGAGTACGCCACTTGGTTTTGGACCAACTTTCTCATTTGTTGTGTTTTGCTATAGCTCAACTTTGCAGAGACGTTAGAGGCACTTGGAGAAACGCAGCAAAGTATTGATCTCTATGATCAGGTACGATCATCAATCATCTTGAGAAAGTCAACAACACTGAAGCATGACTACATGTTGACAACAGATTCTCAACAAAGAAATTGTTGACCGCTTTCATCCTCGTACGCGAATTATGGTAATGAAAGCAACAGTTCTACCTCGCGTTCTTCCGTCGACGCAAGAAGAGATCGATAGCTGCCGTCATCGCTTCGAGTGGGAAGTCAAAGCATTACTACGAAACCGCAAGTGACTTTATCTGACATTGCAAGTGTTTTGAAGCTTACCACTGACACTGATTGTATTCGTTTTTCCAGTTGATTCGCTTGAAAAAACCGAGGTGGACCCCAATCGAGTATCTCTATCCACTGCTATCACGTTGACAGCTCATAATCGAAGCAATCGTAAGCTCAAGACGGCAATGGGCTACTTGTACTGGCAATTGTTATACCAGCGACAAATTATGCGCGAGGATTTTGTAGCAAGTTACGGTATAGTCCCGCTACCGTACACTCAAAGGAGCGAGAATATCAAGAGACCTGAGGTAATTGCAAAGGTGATATCAGCTCTCTCCACTTTCAAACTTCCTCACAGCTTGTGTTCTAGATCGGTCCGCGGCGCTTGCGAGTTGGCTTCGTCTCGCGCTACATCTTTAATTCAGCTGTGGGGCTTTACATGTCGGAGTTAATACGCATGTTGAACCGAGACAAGTATGAAGTTATCGTCTTTGCGGTAGGGCTTAGCAAGTCGATGAAGGCGGTTAAGGAAATTGAGGCGATTACGGAGACTGTGAGTACAATACTATTTTGCAATCATCTTCATAGAGGAAGCTAACAGGTCGGCCTATCATGACATGCAACAGATCGTTGGACTTCCAAAGGATGTGAGAATTGCTCGAGAAGAAATTCGCGCTTGGAAAATGGATGTGCTTATCTACCCTGAAGTAGGTGCCACGTGCTTTAAAAGAGGTGTAGGAACTGCTTGCTTACATTCTGCCTCTGATCTATAGCTTGGTATGGACAAAACAACGTACTTCGTCTCCCTTGCTCGGCTTGCTCCGGTCCAAGCTGTGTGGTGGGGCAATGCTGACACCTCCGGGGTCCCAACGATCGATTATTATCTCACTAGTGAGCACGAGCACAGCAGCGTCAATTCGCATTACTCTGAGGTCGTCTATCCCTTCAAGTAAGACTGTGCGTACCTCAGTTCGAACAAGCTGATTATGAACTGTGCACTTGTTTACCTTCGTACAGAGGAATGGGCATCTATCACAAGCTGCAAACTTTACCGAGAAACAGCGTTGATCGGGAACAGGTCCGCCGTACCATCGAAGAGCGCTTTGACATCCCGTCAGGTTTTCACTTCTATCTTGCCATCGAGGTTCGTTCCGAGATTTCTTTGAGCAAACGATGACATCGAGCACCTTCTGACGTCTGCTTGCGCATTCTCCGCTTTTAATCAGTCTATTATTCATATTCACCCCGAGTTTGACGTCGCTGTCGCCAAGATCTTTGAGAAAGACAAGAAGGCCCATTTCTTCCTCTTGTCCACGTCGAGTCGTAAAGTTTGGAAAAGCCAACTGCAAGCGCGTATGGAACAAGCTGGTGTCAGCATAACTCGGCTTCATTTTCTCACCGATGTCGACCAAAAAGAGGAATCGATGCTTATGCGAGCTGCAGATGCAGTCGTGGCAAGCCTTCATCTCACACGACCACGAGCCTCGTTGCAAGCTTTTGCTGCTGGTGTTCCAGTAGTGACTTTTCCGAACGAGCTTTGGGCCTCGCGAATCACTTATGGCTTCTATCAACAAATGGGGATCAATGACCTCATTGCTACTTCTCTGGACGAATACGTGACATTGGCGGTCAAATTAGCAACCGATTCTGCGTTTTACGAGAAAATGGCGCAGTTAATCGAGCAAAATCGAGCAAAACTGTCCGAAGATCAACAGGCCGTCAAAGAGTGGGAACAGTTTTTTGACTTTGCGACCCGTCTGATTTTTCCCAGTGGTGAGCAACCAGCCCACATTTCACCGTTTACCCATGCAGATGATTTCATTCACGGGCTCAGGGGAATTGCAGATACTTGTCAGGTTGATGCGGGAAACTGGAGATAAGCTGTACATGCTGGAGATTGAATGCCGCTAGTAGAGAATGATGACTACTAGAACAAACATTTGCTTTCACGTTAAAGAACCCCTGTTTCTCCACATCTAGTCCAAAGCGCGTCGTCGGGGCCAACCATACACGTTTTTGATTACCTCGATACTGTGAGGAGTTGTGTCTGCGAAAATTAGTGTGAAGGGATGCATGTGTGCGGAATGAGAGTGGCAATTGGTAAAAGATTTTGGTGGTGGATTCAAGGCGATCGGCATTGTAGATGATGGTGTTGTAGAGCTATATCCAGCAGGAACTACTTTTAGTTAGATAGACAACTTACAGCTGAGCATGTTCTCAGTCTCCATGGGCGTCGCAACATACATACATACATACATACATACATACATACATACATACATACATACATACATACATACATACATAC
>NQFO01002934.1:0-22986 GCA_003991265.1 Pseudoperonospora humuli | reverse complement strand
GCAATTTTTCATTATTTGTTTTGTGGACATCTATCTACACCTCCCACTAAGTGAAGATGCTCTAAGAGTACTATCGATAGCGGTTCTAGACTGCCTGAAGCAGTAGTGGGTCATTCTTCGCCAGCTCTTCTTTGCTCTTGATACTAAGGATTCGTCGACCAAAGATGCTGAAGTGATAGCCAGGCTCAAATCGGTCCATTGGGTTCGTGCGAACAAAAAACAAAACTCCCAACCCCACCAGGATGATAATGAAAGTATCCGTCACAGTCGAGATGTAAGCCTCGCTGATTGAGACCCCGGCTGTGACTTGTCTGCTGTACGCGTTGTTGAAAGTGATGCCGCCGACGACGCCACCGATCGACCATGCTGTCAAAATCAAGCCGTGCATTGCGCCTATGTTATAGGCACCAAACATGTCGGTGAGGAAGGCCGGGATTGTGCCAAATCCGCCGCCATAGCTCGCTGTGAGGATGAAAATCTCCGCTACAAACGCTGTGTACTGGCTGTTGCGAATCAGCATGGGGGTCGTGCTCACGATGATTATCTGCAGAGTCAAGGTCGTATAAAAGACGCATTTGCGTGCAAACGAGTGCTCAATGTGGAAATACCGAGCAACAACATCCGATGACAACGAGAAGAAGAGTCGGCCGAAGCAGTTGAACACGCCGTTGATCGATACGATGTTAGCTGCTGCGTCGCCTGTTTGGCCGAAGATGTCGGTGCACATGTCGGAAAGTTTGGACAACACGACCAAGCCATAGATCTGGTTTGCAAAGAATACGATGTACATGCACAGAAAGTCTGGCGTCTTGATCGCGTCAATCAACGACAAGTTGCGCACCTGGACATTTGTACTGATGATGAGACCAATATTGTGCTCAGATTCCGCAGACTCATAGCGATGCTTCGACTCCATGTTGTCTGCTATCGTCTCAAGCTCATCCACAGCTTCACCGTGGATGTTCAGTCCACCAACAGTAAACTTGAGATGAGGTGTGCGCAGTATGATGGTGGACGCAAACATTATGCCAGCCATTGTAGAGCCTACAACCAGAAAAGTCGACGAAACTCCGACAGCTTCCATGCACGGTCGATAGACTTTTGCCCATGCCACAGCTCCGGCGCCATACCCTGCAACAGCAAAACCTGCTGCTGTGCCACGGTAATCTGGAAACCACTTTTGCAACGCGGATACAGGAGCGATATAGCAAAGCCCCATGCCGAAGCCGCAGAACAGACCATAGCCGATGTACACTGCAACAATGGCCTTGTGCGCCACGCCAATCGCCACAATGACATGGCCTAGAAGAAATGACGATGTACCTAACACAACACCGTAGCGAGGACCATTGCGCTCGACCCAGGGACCCATGATAGCTGTGGTCGTACCGAATATACCTACCGCAATGTAGAACGCGTTGACGGCATGACCGGCTTTTGCGTCACGGTAGATATAGCTGTCGATAGGTTTGTTGAACACGGACCAGGAGTAGAGTGAGCCAATGCAAAATTGCACTAGAAAACTCGCAAAAAAGAGGTACCATCGCGAGAAGCGCAGGCAATGTGCCGAGTAGTATCGGTCCTTGCCTAGGTAGAAGGTGAATAGCCATTCTTCGGCATCATACTGCTCTGGTGAACAAAGCTTGGCTGAAACTGTCCAGTGGCTTGCGACTTTTGCATGGACGGATTGAGCGCACGATTTCTTCTTTGCTTCCATTAGGATCAAACGTGAAGACTCTAAGATGGTGCTGTTGCTTTTGGAGCTTGGAAGTCAGCAAATGATAAGGAACTTGGCTCGAGAATTCCTTGACAGAGGAATGTGGCAAACTTGGAACTGAGCGTCACACTCAACGAGTTGTGGATCGACGGATATCAGTGTAGGTGAGAGATATTGTCAAACGTTTGACTATATCTCTACAGCTGGTAACGATTCATGTGTGTGAGAATGGAGGGAGTAGAGTGGCAATGGAAACGACGGCCTGATCAGGACAAGTAGGGCGTCTTATCTTTTGACCACATGCTTTCGTGTGCAAAGACAGTAAGTAGATGACTATCACAACAAATGCCTACTTCAACGTATCACACAGCACTGCACGTAGACAAGATTCACAGCTCGCGTGGTGAAGCATGACCAGGAAAAGCATGTGGCGCCTACTCGAATTGCCAGCGATGATATGGCGCTAAACTGCCTTCTATGCGTTCTCCTCATGAGGTTTGTTTCAATGTGCACCTTGACTACGTAATTGCACCTCCTTCCACGGCTTGTGTTTGCCCTTGGTGTTCACAATGCGTGCGACAAAGAGACTGAGGTGGCAGTCCAGAGTAAAGCGATCGATAGCTCACTTGCAATATAAATGAAATGCATTCATACTGCAAACCATCAGCCCCTAGACTCATGGCGGCTAGAGTCAAATGTTCGACATCGAGCTCTCGCTCTGAAATGGGCTGTTGACTGGTATCTTTCCCTTCTCTCTAGCAATCTGATACTTGCATCATACGACGCGTCTATCATGCTACGTGCGTGTATTCGTCCAAAGCTCGGGTATCCATGACTGACCTGTGTCGATACTTTCTCGAATCCATGTCTTGTCAACATGTTCTTAACGTCTCTGACACATTATCTCTCTCTAGAGCAGATGGAGCTGATAGCCGCGTTTGTGTCATGGTCCCAGCGTCTTGCGTTGTACTTGACGTGGTAGCAGCAAAGCACTCCGTAGCACTCTTTTTTCTCGCGGGAGGATCCATCGCCACACTCTCTCGACGGTCTTCTTGCGCTTGCATCCTACGGCACAAACTGAGCACTCGATGCACAAACTTACCGCTACAGTCCTCTCTTGGCTTACATTCCTTGGTAGGTATGATAGCCGGAGTCGACTACTGCTATCTCATCAAATACGACATAGTCACGGACGCTTTTCCTTCGAGAGATACTGCCGCCGACGTGACGCATCGCACAGCATTGGATGGAAGTACAAAAACTCACGGTGAAACTTGTTCAAAGTCTGTTCACGCAGTAGAATGGCGATGACAGCACCAGCAAATCCACGCATTTGCTGCTCTTCTGCAATCTTCCACGTCGTACCATTAGTGCACGACGAATGACTTTGACGTCTCCGTCAGTCGTAAATGAGACTCCGCCATTGCCAGTGCACGATACTATTAACGAACTCGGAAATCGAGCGCCGTTGCGCGAAAGTAAACTGCTTGTTTGCTGGCTCTTCGCGACGGCAGATCTCCACGCGCACGTCGCCCTTGGTCTCTTTCTCCAAGCAGTCTGCGTTCAAGTGCTCGTCGACCATACTAATCGGACTGCTGTTGATGCTTGAGCTTCTGCTTGGACTGTCCGTGCTTTCGGCATCACTCACATTGACCACTCCGTCTTGAGCTTGTTCTGGTATTGTTTGGTCCCTGGGTGTAATAAACGTCAAGTGTATGATGAGGTCAAACGTGTCAGGACACAGCAGCAGCAAGTGACTGCTGTTCTCGTCATCCTCTTGAAACTGGAACTCTCGGAGCTGGTCGGCGTATATATCACGCAGTCGCAGCGCCAGTTCTTGCCAGCAGACACCAGACACGCGTAGGAGCTCGTCAAGACGCGGATCCAAAGTTTCCAAGGGGGTACATATTGACAGTCGAAGGCACTCTTCGAGCTGCTGTGGTCCTACTTCTACGTGGAACGAGTCCGCAGAAAGTGCTAGAGTCCGAGCGACATCAGTCTCGGGACCGCGTGAGTCATCAAACAACAATCGAGACCACAACAGATCACGCTCGTAGTGCTGACTAGCAACGCTTTAAAAGGTCTTCAAAGAGACTATCAGCATGAAAATTAGTGCATTGTTCGACCTACTAAAAATATCAACATCAATTAAATGAAAATACTTTGGCGGATAATAAAAAGTGATTTTATCATCATCACACACGCTGCAGCATTTCTTCCTCGCTTGTTGCTGTGGCACCGCCTGAGCCTGAATCGACTATAGATTTGCGGCATGTTGGACACGTCGAATTCACCAGCAGCCATTCGTCCACGCATTCTTTGTGAAAATGGTGTGCACACGGCAACACGCGCAGCGACTGTGAATCTTCGTAGTCGTTCAGGCAGATACAACAGCATGCGTCTTCCGGCGGGAACGTGTTGACCGTGTACGTCATGGTCTCTAACTGGTCTATGACCTGATATGAGCAAAAGGAATGAATTAAATAATCAGCATTTACTTTAAGTGACGAAAGAGAAGACAAAAGTGACTTTACCTCTCTGGTAGCTCCTTTTCCCCTCATAGGATCCTGCAATCTGCTGAGAAGGCGAATGACACAAGGCAAACAGAAGCAGAGTATCGGCAGCAGTGCTAGTAGTAGCAAGCATGGCAGGAAGATCTTGGCATAGGAAATGACGATCATCCACAATGCTAATTGATACATTGCAGACCCATCGTCGCAGCGAGCACCGTCACTAATGACCCACATGTTGCCCACTAGGAACCAAAAGAGGCGGGCCAGGTCAAACCCGTACTTAAGTTGACTCAATGGAGCCATGTACTGCTCTCGGAGACGGATCGCACTATTGCTACGTCCAAGATTTAAATAGTAGAGAGTCCACTCCAGCAGCAACGTGAGTGTCAGTTGGATGGTGTGCAGTAAGACCCATACTTGGATCCGGAAGCACAGAGTCTCACTCTTCCAATACGACGCCAAGATGACAGTAGCAACTATAATCTGCGGAACGTTAACCAATGAGATAGCCCACATAATGAGACGCGAGTTACGCGCATCTCGGGCTTCTTGAACGCTGCTGTTGAGCACATTGAGACGCACGGCCTGCGCTTCTCCCGAGGCGGCGGGGCCACTACCGACGCCAGCAGTTGCGAGTAGACGTGTACGGGATGGAGATGGCAGAGCACTGCTACTACTCGTATTAGGGCCCGATGAGCGTAACGCGACGCTCTCTTCGTTGCTTGGCATCGCTGGCAGCTCGGAGGTTTCGGGCATGCAGCTGAAGCTTCCTCTTTTGAAGCTGAAAGAGTATAAGAAACAATTATTTAAAATCCTGAGTAAGCAGATGTTCTTATATATATGGAGAAGTAGCGAATAGATTTCGTTTTTAGCTAAATCCCTAAGAATAATTTTAATTCATAAGATGAACGATTCCGTCATCTACCCATGCCAACATGATTGATATCCAGGTGTTTACTAAATCGAAACGTTTTAGTAAGCAGTTTCGCTGCTTCATGTCGTGTGTAAGGGCAGGGTATCAGACAGACAAAAGCGTCTGGTGGGACTGCGAGTAGAGCTTGATCGTTCTGAACTTGTCGTCTACGGAGACCACTGTCGCGCGCTTTTGCAACGCCTGCTTCAACCCTTTCATCGGACTGGACGCGTATCCTTTGACGCCATCGCACTCACTCCAATCACGCACGTGTTTTTGCTCACCGTCGGAACAAAACACTTCGCGATTGTATTGACCGCCATACGAGCCAATGCGCTTCCTAAAGAGCTTCCACTTGAGAAACGGCCGAGCCGCGCTACAATTCAGCAAGGACGTTACAATGTTTCAGAAGTACTGCAACCACTTAACATGCATTTGCGTGGTTTGCGGTCTTGAACGACGGCATCTCTGCAATAACCTTTTCGTACTCAAAGTGTTGTTTCTCCAGGCTGTAGTTTGAGATAGCGTAGAAATTCACTGTCACGTCTGAGATGAAGATTAAAGCGACTAGTGCCGGGTGCTTGAGGCATTGGCAGGTGTGGATGATGACACCACGGCCGACAGTGCTTGATCTTGAGGGACTTCTTGGGCATTGCAAACTTCCTCATCAAACTTGTACCAGCACCCAGCTGAAACTCGAAATGACATGAGCACGACCTTGCAGACATGTGTGATAACGTTTGTTAGCGATCATATGCTCACTAAAAGCGTCCAAAGACACCCGCGACGATAATGTGTTCATTCAGAAACTTGTTAGCGATAGAAGAATTATGGAGCTGATTGCTTTAATACAAAACGTGTTGAAGCTATCTGCGACGTGTGCAAACGGTCTACACCACATAAGCTACACGCAGTTTTGAGCACCGCTAGTTCCTCATACATTATGACGCCATCGCTCGTCCTGCGTCGATCGCGACACGTCGCTCGTGTCCTGCGCAGCTTCTCGACGGATCCTTCGCTCTCGTCTTCTACACCATCTGCATCCACGACGCACTTTGGTTTCCAGCAGGTGCCCAAAGAGGATAAAGAGCGGATGGTGGCTTCTGTCTTCCACAATGTAGCCGAACGGTAAGTATTTGCATGTCACTCTACACTTTATACTCGTGCCAAGAAGACCTTATATTTTATATCGATTAGATACGATGTCATGAACGACTTTATGAGTGGCGGAATGCATCGCATGTGGAAGGACTCGTTTGTGAGTTCGATGCACCCCGTAGGCCCATTGAATTGTCTGGATGTGGCTGGAGGTACCGGCGATATCGCTTTCCGTATTGCCGAGCAGCTGGCCAAGGCTCCTAGAGGCACAGAAGGCTCGCAGATCACCGTGTGTGACATCAATTCATCTATGCTTCAGGTAGGCGAAGAACGTGCCGCCAAAGTTTTACCACACGTGGACCAGTCGCTTTTTCGCTGGGTGGAAGGCAATGCCGAACATTTGGATTTTGAAGACAATTCATTTGACGTCTACACGATCGTGTTTGGGATTCGCAATGTCACTCACGTCGATCGAGCAATTCAAGAAGCCTATCGAGTGCTTAAGCCTGGAGGTCGCTTCATGTGCATGGAGTTCAGTCACGTGCCGAACCCGCTCATCCGCCAATTCTACGACGCGGTAAGAAAGTTGACGGAAGATTGGCAGATGCTTGTACTAAATGTGATTGTGGTTGTGACAGTATTCATTCAATGTGATCCCATTGCTGGGCGAAAAGGTTGCCAATGACCGTGCATCGTACCAGGTAAACAAACATTTTGTGGATAGTGAATGGACTTTGGCTTTTTCATTTCTTCTTCTTCTTGTTGTCAATTGTAGTACCTGGTCGAGAGTATCCGTCAATTTCCACCACAAGAAAAGTTCAAAGCGATGATAAAAGACGCTGGCTTCAAACGCGTGACTTACACGAACTTCACGTTCGGTGTTACGGCCATGCACTCGGGTTTCAAGCTTTAAGCAAGCTAGTTCAGACACGTCGAGTGAGAATGCCGCTATCAAGAACGGCTGTTTGATGTTGGTGTGCTCAATGCATGAGTCAAAAAGATAATGCTCGATTCCTTCTGATCCGAGACTTCATTTTCGATCTTTCTTGTCAGTGTCACTACTGCCTTGCAATTTTGCTGCCAGAATTGCACGGTTGTGGCGTGAGTACGAGTTCTGTGGATCAAGCGCTAGTACCGTGGTGTAATCAGCCGTTGCTTCTTCAAGACGTTGCATCTTTGCGAGTGAGTATGCTCGATTACTGAGGGTCCTTGTGTTTTCAGGATCAATTGCAAGTGCCTCAGTATAGTCTGTGACAGCTTCTTCGAAGCGATGAAGCTTTCGATAAGCGTATCCCCGGTTGTTGTACGCAGCAATATTGCGTGGGTCTAGCGCAAGAGCAGAGCTATAATCATGCACAGCATCCTCAAATCGACCCATGTTGCGAAGGCAATAGCCACGATTATGGTAAAACACAGCGCTGCGCGGGTCCAACTCGAGTGCCTTGGTAAAATCCTGAAATGCTTCCTCGTGCCGCCCGAGCTGGTCATAGCAAAGGCCGCGGCTATTGTAGCTTGATACGGAGCAGGGCTGCAGCGCAATCGAACGATTGAAGTCATCGATGGCACGTGCCGTGTCTTTCATCCTGTCGTAAGTACTTCCGCGATTGTGGTATGCGTTGGCATTTTCAGGCTCAACGCGCAGTGCTGTTGTATAGTCCTGTACTGCCTCGTCGTAGCGACCAAGCTTGTCATACGAGTATGCTCGATTATACAACGACTTGAAGTGCTCTGGATTAAAGTCAATTGCACGCGAATAATCAGCGATCGCCAACTCGAAGTTGCCTTGCTTTCGGTGGCAGAATCCACGGTTGTGGTAAAAGTCAGCGTTTGTTGGTAGGAGTTCGATAGCTCGAGTAAAGTCGCTGAGAGCTCCATGATAGTCTCCACTGCGATCGAGAGAAATTCCTCGGTTGTAGAAAGCAAAGGCGTTGCTTGGATCCATCTTTAATGCTTGGGTGTAGTCTTCCACGGCGGCGTCAAAACGCCTCATCTTGTCAAAGACGAAGCCACGATTGAAGTAAGCCTTGAAATGTCGAGGGTTCAACTGAATCGCACGTGAATACTCGTCTGCTGCAGCTTGAAAGTTGCGCTCTTGTCGGTACTGAAAGCCTCTTGCATGATGTACCTCAGCTTTATCGAGTGCTAATGAGGCGGGCAAAGCGTCACTCGAAACATCTTGACTCCTGCCGTTTTCTCCGGACTGAAGCGGTCTCCTCCGTTCGCCTGACAAATTCAACGTGGCTGCTGCAGACAGAGGTAAGTGGATTCCTGCTCGTGTTGTCGGTAAGATGTGTGCAGTGCTAGACGCAACACTTCGCTCAGAAAGACTCTGCAATGGAGCTTTGAGAAAAGGCCGATTGTCGTGCCTCAAACCGTTCTCAGCATTGTTATCGCTTTCCACGACCGGTATCGCGGCAGTCTTCAAATTGGCACCATCCAACTTACGGGAAAACGCAAAAGCGCTGCTAACACTTTCGTCGTTCTTGTGCTTCTGGCGCTGGAGTTGCTGCCGTGTTAAGGTTGCAGACCGGTGCAGCTCCTGTTGATGCTTTTGCTGTGCTTTAAACTTCTTGTCCTTTAGCAGCGCAGAGTTGTAATCATCAATCGCTCGTACAAAGTATCCCTGTGAATTGTAGCAGGACGCGCGGGCGTAAGTAGCGTTCACGTGTTCGGGATTAATCTGCAAAGCCCGTGAGAAGTCTTGGATTGCCAGCTCGACTTTACCAAGCTTTGAGTACGCCAACCCACGCGTGTAAAAGGCTGCATCATTCGTATCATCCAACTTCACGACCTCACTCAGATCTCGGATGGTCTGGTCGTAGTGTTCTTGCTTGAAGAGTGCTTGCCCGCGCGCCAGCAGCACCTTAGCATCTCTAGGTTCACGTATAAGATAGTTTGTCGAGGAGTCGATCACATGTTGCAAGTATGTGGGCTGGCGGTAATAGTACGTTCGATTCGGGTGGCTTTGAGCTGCTTTCTCCGTCTCTAGGAAGTCTTTTCGCTTGAGAAGCACAGGCTTTTCGCTACGTATTTCCACGTCCACTTCAGGCTTGCTTGACATGGTGATAAGTCGTTCCTGGCAGCAAAATGTAGCGAGTAATGTCGTTTTCGACTGGTGCCGCGGATAATTTAGGAGTAGCAACGATCAACCATTTGCAACGTCCTCTTTGGCAATAGGGGACCAATTAGTACATAGATGCTCACATATCTTCGCTCCTACTCCTCCTCTTCAGCATCGTCTTCATCGCTCGAATATTGACCATGAACATCGTAGTACGTAGTACCAGGAAGTTCTAGCAAATACCCGAGATCATGGGCAGACAAGATCGATCCGTCGCCATCTTCGTCGCCACTATCCTCATCCACGGCAAGAATGTGTGCGGCAGCGTCTTCGTCGCTCTCATCGCCGTCTTCTTCCTCGGAGCTCCCGCCTTCTTCCGAGTTAGAGTCGGAAGTCTCCTCGTCCTCATCCTCTACGTCCTCATCTTCATCGATTTCATCGTCGCTAGAGTTTTCGTCATCGTACTCGTCATCGTCGAGAGTATCCGAGTCGTCTTCGCCATCTTCTGCATCCGAGTCATCTTCAGCAGGCCGCTTTCGTCCGATGTCGTAAAGACGACAGATGGAATCATTGTCGCCAGCGTCCAAATACCGTCCTTCCACAACAGACAACACCGTGCTCTTAGTGTTTAGACAGAGATCGAATACGGGACGGCCAAGTTCAATCGTCGTTATGTCTCGGTAATCGCGCGCGTCCAGCACGCGGAACCACGACTTGAGCTTGGTCTTTCTGCGCTCCAAATAATCACTCTAATCAATAACAAAAACAGTTAGTCTTGGCCGCATCCGCTGACTCAAACGAAAGTAAACTACTTACCCCTGCGTACGGATAATACGCAAACAAGACGCTACCAGAAGAATTAAACTTGATGTTACACTTATCCAACGCAGGCACCATTCGTAAGAGTCTATACGTACGGAGATCCCACACGGCCGAGTTGACGATCACTTCGTTGCCATTTGGATGAAAAAAGCCACAACCAACGTTAAACAACTTGTCAAACTTGTACAAAGCGCGTGTTGGAGTACGGGCATCCCACAGCATCCCATCCGTGAGAATCGTGCCGTCACAAGGCGAGAAACAGCAATTGGTTTCTGCGCCATAATCATTCGATCGCATTGCATCCTTCAAGTCACACAACACGTCTCCAGTAGCGATATCCAAAACGGCAGCACCATTGACAGTGAAACCTGGTCCTTCCAATCTAATGTCTTCATCACTAGAGCGGGCATCAAGTGTGACAATGCGGTCTCCGTAGTGATTAAACTGAGGTCGCAGGCCGCCTTTAAAACGCCAACGCTCTACAAGCTCGCTCATGTCGTTTGCATCCCAGAGCGCGATTTCATTCACGTCAAGCTCCGACAAAGCCATAGCCCCCGTTAGAATCAGTCGACTTTGGGACCCCATGGACGTCAATTCGTTGGTCTCCAAATCGACAATAGCACTTGATGGCGAGTGACAGGTCCATTCTTCCACGACTTCATCAGACTCGATGCTAAATTGACGTAGCTCTCCATCCTGATTGCCAATCAACATATCTTGCTGATCTTGGCCGAAAAATCGAGCGACGCTCACCCCACCCCATGCAAAAGCCCCAATGTGAGCTCCGACAGTGCGATATGGGCGATAGCGGCTGAACACGTAGCGATCGATCCCAGCATCAGCATGATATGATGAAAATGCTGATAGCCCAACACGGTACCCCGTCCGACTACGCCGCAATATTCGCGTGCAAACACTCAAGTTTGATGACGCGGCTGTGGGTGGATCCGGACAACGATGCTGTGCTCCTTTGCCCAGTAGCTTAAACGGTGGCACTGTCGTAACAGGGTTAGCACACTGACGATGCTGCTCTCTCAGGTAGTGCATGATGATTCCATCCAATCTGCTCGTTGCAGACGTAGAAACGGCTTCACCATTTGAACTCCATCGCGTGTTTATTGGAAGCTTTTGCAGAGCATCAGAGCAGGCTGTCTCTGTCACGACTCTAGGAGATGTTACCAACTCCATTGAGGAACTAGCTTGAAAGAGATGCGGACTGCGAAATGCCTGTCGCATCCGTTTTCTTGATTGGCTGTACGGAACCGCTGGTGTAGGCGACTTGACTTGTCCACCCACAGGCCGAAATATTATAAGAGACTGTTCTCGTGCTGAATCTGCAACGCAGACATTCTTGAGCTCGGGCACAATGGACCCCAAAGACGAAACGCGCTGCAATTTATTGGGTCGTGGTGTATCGCCCCCACTTAAATACCCACTCTCGCGTCGACTTAGTATGGTAGATGGAACTTCGTGGCCAACACTTGTCGGTTTCTTAAGCGACAATGATCCATTTGAGCTAGCAAACGATACTCCTCCGTTCGTCATTGTTCCCTCTGCCCTTGAAGACTGTGTATCTCCTGCGGATGAGACCTTTCTTGTCTTTTCAACGGAGATCTTTGCTTCATCCGCTAGTGCCGATGCTGCTTGATGCAAACCCTTTGTAACTAAATGGTCGTGAATCAATTGTAGGAGCTCATTCTCGTCATAAGAAATTTTGGTATTCGCAACAATACTTGCTTTCTCGATTTTTCTCACCGTAGGATCTGTTGCCTCATTGATCACCACGTTGGACGCTCGATGTGTCACGTGAGAGATCAAATCCAGAGCAGATTCTCGAAAGCGTACGTGAATGTCGGCGTTTTCTTCCAGAACTGGATCACTTCTGATCATATCTGACAGCAATTGTCCAACTTGCATCTTCTCGAGAATTTGGGAAATATGACGGTCACGAGATAGTCCCAACAGCGCACGAGTGGACAATAGTCGAATAGCATCGGCATTTTGGACGGAGCGCTTGTAGCGAAGCAGGTAGACACACACTTTGATTGCATTTCGCTCCCGCGCCAGCTTCCTCACAGGCCTCAGCATTTTATCGTCCTTAGCCCTCGAACAGCAGTTGGAGCAGTTGTCGGGCGCAACTGTGCTCATTGCATGATCAGCCGTATCTGAGCTTGAGCGCTGCAACTGGTCGTCTTTCTTCGTTCGCATACTTCGTGCTGTCAGCGTATACTGCCGAATATCCTTGTAAGGGTGCTGCCAGCAGTCCTCGTTGTGAGGAGGCGACACGCAATTGCAAAACACTCGCAGCGCATCGCGTACTAGCTCCGAGTCTCTAGGATTGCTGCTCATCGCAATGTTTAGCAGGATTGTCATCCCCAGCTGCTTCGTAGCGCTGTCTCCATCAAACAATACTTCGGTTGAGCACACTTCGTTAGCCAGGGACGGAACCACGAGTGTCAGCACTCGAAGTGAGTCTAAGCAGAACTGTGCTCGTTCAGCAGTCCATATTCGGATCGTCGTGGAATTCGCATCTGGGTCGGTATTTTGCGTCACGGAGCACATCATTGCTACAACCTCCAAAAGCACGAGAATACCTCGCAAATGACTCAATTTTGCCGCAGGAGGCCACAAACCACCGCCTGAACCAGTCGCTGCAGACCACGAATTGTTGGAATTGCCACTGATGGCACTAAAACGATACTTTTCATAAAACACCATATTCAACTCATGAGTTTTATCGTCAATGTCGATTGCTTTCGACCACGTGACCTTCGGAACTCGAGCCGGAATGCGAGATACTGCAGTTGCCGCTGTCAGCACTGGCACTGCGTTTGACGTCCGGTTCGATGGGTGGTTTAATTGAGCCAGCTTTCTCCTGAGTCGATGAGTCACCAACGCCATGTGCATGCGTACATATTGACGCAAGCACAGACACGCATCTTGTGCAAGTTGCCGTTGTGCCGAGGATTTCGGATGGTTGCCAACCCGAATGATATTCAGCACCGTATACAACCCGTTGTGCTTTTCAAAGTAGTCAAGAATGACCTTAAAACCCAGGGTCAGACTGAAGAATACCACAGCATTCTGCCTTGCGCGGTCATTGGGGCTAGAGAGAAGTGTAAAGGCAGCCGATAACATGTTCTCTGCGTTCATCACAACAAGGCGCTCAATAACTGCCGACGACGAGGCAAATCCGTGAAGACACATCGACAAACTTCGATCCAGTAGACCCACTTGACCAGCTGCCTGCTGCAGTTTGAACACATTAAAGAGCAAATCTACTCCTCCTGCCTCAACGAGAGAAAAGGAAAACTTCTTGTGGGCGAGAAAATGCGACGTCAACGTCATGGTATGCGATATCACGGCGGGATTCTTGCTGTGCAAGAACGTGATGATCGTCCCAATGATGTCTTCCTTCAACGCTGGTGCAAATATCTCTAGATATTCCCCCATCGAGCCCAAACAGTCTAACGTATAGAGCAACTCCAGCATCACCAGGCGCTTGAAGTCTTCTTCATGATGCTCAGGACTTGGCATTACAATCGATCCGTCTTCACCAAAGCTTCCCATCGCATCATCTTCATTGCCTGAAATCGGTTGGCTTGGAATCGTCGCTGTCAGTTCTTCTTCGTCAGCTTCGACGCCCGAGCCAGCATCGTCAGTCTCAATCTGTTCGATTCCATGACTAGTAGCGCGGTTGGGCATATAGTCCAAGTGTTTGCGTTTCAAAGACCGCTGTGGAGTCGTTGCTTTCATTGCTCCATTCCCACTACTACTGGTTGTTTTCTTATGCCGAGAAGTAGCAAGACGAAGATGGTCTTGAATGTACTTGACTGCTTGCTGACGTTCCTTCTCCAACTTGGACGCATACATTCGAGCTCTTTTCAATAATTTCACTGGTGTCTCATTATTTACAACCACGTCTGCAATTGAGCGATCTCGCAGTCCCACTGACAATAGTCCAGTGGCATAGCAACGCAATCCGGGATCGGGATCCAAAGCAAAGCCGCACACTCGCTCTAACATCTCTTCATCAATGTCCAGCATGCGCACAATCGCTCTGCTATTTACTGGCACCGTTGCCAATAGTAATCGACACGTTGCGGCCTTTATGCGGTTCGCACTTAGATCCGACAGCTTTCCCTCCAGCTAGAGCAACGAGTTAGCGCAGATCTTCCAAAGGCAACTTCAACCTTTCCCTTACCATTGGATAAAAGTCTTCATTTTGCTCAAGCTCTTGCAATAAATTCCCAATCAAGTGACCTGTGTGATAAAACCCAAATAACACCCAAAAATGTCACCAAAGACACATCATAACCATAGTGATCCACCCAGTCGTGCTTTATCTTACCGTCACGACGATAGGGAGACGATCGCTCCTTACGAAAGTTTGTCTCCACCTCTTCAAGCGTCTCGGCGATCCTATCGCCCATATTACATCATCAACAAGTCCGTTCCACATTAAATTGCCATGTCTTTCCTACGCACATGTTAAGCTTGGTAATGACCTCGTCATCCGAAAGAGCGCGGACAGATGGATCCGTCTGTGTAAGGTCCTGTGCCAGCTGATACACACGCATCTCCAAAGGATGTGGCATCTCCTCCGCGTCAGCTACCGTCGACCGGCGGTGCGCGCGCGGTGACGGCGTTTCCATCGAAGATTTTGATTATCGCAGAAATGGCTACGATTGGCTGGAATTCAGTGACATATGTTCGATATTTGATCGAATAAACACATGCGACGCGCTTATGGGGGTGCTACTGTACAGCAAGCATTATGACTGTTATTATATGGAGCAGTGACAATGTTACCTACAATACCTAGGTCAACCTAGGTAGATACTTTCACATCTCCATGATCTTCTCTATCTACTGTCTGATTCAATCGGTAGATAGAAAAACCGTACAGATGATAAAGTGCGTTGCAGTCACTATTTCGATGTCTGCACACAAGAGCACTACTGATATCTATGAATTCGTCATTAGCACTGCATACTTCAAGCAATTATTGATATTGTCTTTACTCTATTGCATCATTACCGACGAGCAAAGTTCTTGCGTTTAACGCTCTTGGATGTGCCCATTTCCGAGCTCTTTCCTGATGATTGGATGAAGCGCTTGATCAGCAGCACGTGGTTCCTCTGGGGCATGTACTTTGCCGAACCAACAACGACGCTCGATGTGCTCGTTGAACTTCCTGCCACGCTCTCCGCCGGACGCACAGACACTTGCCTTAAACAAGTGCCAGCTTGCGCACTATGGCGGGAATGACCACTTGGTCGACCGTCTTTCCGTCGGTGTCGTGACACCTTCATCGATCGGTATCGTCCTATTGGCGCTGCCTCATCATCATCGTCATCGATAATTTCTTCGTCTTCATACTCGACCGCTTCATCTTCAGCTTTTGACGATGGTTTGGTAGGAGTTTCTGAGTAGTTTCGGTGTTGAAGTGCCGTAGAGGTCGACGTTTGAGTCCGCGGGGACATTGGACGAGTAGGAGACACAATACGTGGGGACATCGGTGGTGTCGCTGGAACTGAGTATGGCAGTTGCGAGTCAATCAATCGCTCCCTCAAACTTGAAGATTCCGTCCGTGGATGAGAACTTGGCAGTGGACTTGTGGGCGAAAGCGATGTACTTTTACCACTACTAGCGTGGCGGGGACTTGGTAGATGCGAAGAATTGTTGTTATTGTCCGCAGGAGCTATCGGTGAAGGACGAAGTGTGCGCGAAGGACGAGGTGTAGTAGGTCGAGGCGTAGTAGGTCGAGACGTACTCGGCTGTAAGGTTTCCTCAATCGTGGAGCTTGATGATGGACGAGATGCACTACTACTGATGCCGTGAGTGCTGACTGACGGCATGGCTTCTACTTGTGGCATCTCTTTAAACGAATGAGAGACGTGGTGCCCTCGCGTAAACCGATGCGATTCGATAAACTTTGGGAGCATAATCAACCCGTTCTTCGATCGCTTCACATACTCCAACTTTGCTCGATAGCGTTCCTTTTTGTACTTTTCCGAGTGTGACCAGTGGTCTCCATCGTGGGTGTAATCTGGCGGTAAAATCTTCAGGCAAAACTCTTGCAAGTCCAGATCATTGCTATTGTCGGCGTCATAACGCTTAAAGAGTCCCAAGCACTGAGCAGGTGTGAGTCTGAATCCAAGGGTAAGAACGCGCTCTCGGAATTGATCCATCGTGACGTGGCTGGCTTTTTTGAAAATCTTGTACGCTTGGCGGAAAGTATCCGAGCTCCGAGATGTAGACTGCTGGATCTTGTCCCGGATGCGCATCTCGATCTCGTCTAGACTCCAGCTTTCCATCTCAATCTCCGTCATGTACTGGTCAGGATTTGCCATTGCTTTCTCTTTCTTGTTCTTTGCTTCAATTCGATGCAATTCGTCAGCAGCAGCAACCCAAGAGATTCCAATATAATCAGGAGGAAGAACGCCGTGGATGAATTCGTTCAAATCGATATCACCGCTCCCATCCTTGTCAAAGCGTCGAAATAAAATGTCGGATTGAACGCGCGTCAACGCTAAGCCAATCGCCTCGAGAGCCGCGTGAAACTCGTGCGACTTGATTCCATTGACCTTCTTGAAGATTCGAAACGCCTGTCTAAAGCAGTCGGACGAACGAGAAGTGCGCTGTTCAATCTTTTCACGCAGCATACGTTCAATGTCAGCTATTGTCCACGATTCTTGGACCGAAGCAACAGCCATCGAGTACAGTTTTTGACGAGAATCGTCAAGTTTTTGCCGATCCTTGACCGATAGCCAAAAGGAAGTGGAGTTGTCATCGAGCATGACGCCCTGAACGAATTTGTTCACATCCAAATCGCCTGTCTTGTCAAAGTCGAACATGTTAAACAGATCTTGCAACTGTTTTTCGGAAACCGTCAGTCCGAGTTTGCTCGTAGCAGCTTGTAGGTCACTTCGGGAGATTCCTGTAGGCTTGCCGAATAGCATGAAAGCTTGCTGAAATCGATCGGTTTCCTCCGAGAGGTGATCCATTCTTTCCCGTAGTATAGCCACGAGTTGCTTCGTCGAGACGGACGGTTCCTGGCTGGCTCCACTTGAGTCACTTTTCACAGACCCAGTAGTATTCGGTCGGTGGTTTTCTTTCGTGTAGACAGTAGTAACAAATTCAATAGCGTCGATCACGCCATCGTTATCCTTATCAAAGCGAACGAAAAGCTCTCGGCATTTTGGCGGAGATATTTGTATCTGCAGCATTCCTAGATGACGATGGAAGTCTGTAAATGTAATCGTATCGGAGCTTGTGAAAAAGCGAAAGGCTTGTACTGAGTCAGTTGTCTCGTGCGGCAATTTTTCTTCAAGTTTCTTTACAAAACACCTCTCAAGTTCTTCAATGGCCATGTACTCATACACGGGAAGCGGCTTCTTCTTCGCATTGTTATCGACTGCTGAAGACAGCTGAGGCGATTTAAGAGAAGATCGACTTGTAAAATCGTTTGAAGCACCAGCCTTACCTCGTTCCTCGGGTGTATAGAACGATTCTGGCAGAAAAACTCGCTGTGCAAAGGTAGGGTAGTCAAACTCGCCTAGATCCTCTTGGTCAATACGTCGGAATAACTCATTGCATAAACGTGGAGTGACGTGTAAGCCGAGATGCACGACTTTGCGCAGGAAACACTCTGGCGTGATGGAATTTGTCGTCGTGAAGAAACGAAAAGCTTGACGTGAGTAGTTTTCGTATGCACTTAAGCTTGGGATGTTTGGATCAACCGTAGAAAACATTGTGTGAATAATCTTGCGTAATTCTACAATCAGTGCATCTACCGTCGTGATCTTGGACGTCACTGGAGGTTCATTGTTGGCCACGTCAGTAGGAAGAGGACGCGGTGTCTTCTCCGCTGTGCGGGTCGAGCGACTTGACCGCACTTTATCCAAGGCACAGCCAGTGTTACTCAGGGCAAAGCTATCGAGAGGTGGCCTCTCCATCTTCCCACGAGTAGACGATTGGCGAGTGCCTCAAATTTGGTAGGAATTCAATAAACTCTTATCGCCTGTGCTATCAATGGAACGACCACGTCCATCAACCAGCTTTTCAGTGCATTTATATAAGCAAATATACGACGATAAATTTAGTCGAGAGAGTGCGCATTTCTCGATACCAATTTGCTGCATTCCAGTATGGAAGTTGCACAGATCGTCGCACTCTTATCAAACAGTTTCACTTCTTTGCTTGAACAAGACCGATTAAATGCCATTCGTTCCAAAGTCGTATTTGTGCAATCAGTAGGTCAAATTGCATCTCTTCATATGTCTTGTGCTACAACTTTCTTCGTCTATTGCGACATATTGCACCCGCATAGAACTTGACTCTCTTGAACAAGTGTTTGTCCACATTTTGCATCACAATACGAGCTCCAGCACTTTTTTGATGTAGTCACCGAACGTTGCTCTCTTTGCACCTTGCAGAAGCGCATGAATATCTGGTAACACGTGACCGCAGCCCAGCTCCAGTACCGTCGCGGGTATTGGAACACTGCGTCTTCATGAACGCAACAAAAATAGCGCACTGCCAAAGCTTGAAGTTGCCTTCGTACACACCAGCCTGCAGGTCTGATGTGGTCAGAATGGAGCTTATGGCGCCTGTGCGTGTGCATCTGTCGTATTTACGATTTGAAGGGCTAAGTCCCTAGAGAAGGCGACAGGCGTGGTATGTGTGTTTGGTAGATGAATTGTTTACCAGTGTGGAGGGTGGGGAGGAGGAACTGGAGAGGGGTAGAGGAGCTGATGACGTCGCCATGGAGACATCGTCCAGTGCAAAGCTGACCGAGAAGGACAAGGCAGTGACTGGGACTCAGCTTGTGTTGCAGAGATCAACTACCAGTGATACATCGACGATGGCTGTCACACCACGAAGGTGAGAACAAAACACATGTGGAAAGGAATGGGTAAGCCGCGTGAGTTCAAGTCTAACAGCCGTTGATCTCTAATCAATAAGCCCTTGCTTCACCGATTTTTTTACAAGAAGTTGTCCACTTACTTAACGTTTTCAAGCGTTTGTCGAAGTTGCTGATTAATCATCTTGACGCAAGTTGTCAGATTCTTCAACCAACTTTGCACGGTAAGATCCTTATTAGGATTCCAGTCATTGGACGTCTAGGACATCACCCCATTAACCGTGTTGAACACGATGTCGACTTGATCCAAAGAGAAAATCCCGTCTTGCCATTGCTCCGCTTGGTGCATTACTGACGCTTGCTGTTCCTGTATTGCTTTCGTCTTGTTTAAAATTTTGATAACACGCGAACACTTCTCGTCCTCTTGTTTAGTAGCGGTACCAAGTCTGTGACAAAAAATGATGTCGAATATGTTAGTCACTCACCAAGTAAATTAGTCGTGTTCCTTTGCTTGTACCTTTGCCGCTGCATTTGCTTCTCTTGACCAGATCGTTATGAATTCGGATCTTGCAAATCCAATACGTCACGTCGCTAATGAAATACCGCAAATCGATTTCATGCAAACTCAAGATATCCTCCGCCATAACTTGCTGCATTGCGATGATGGCCTCATGAATTTGTTTTGCTTTCACGTCTGGCGGTTGTGCGTGTATGCTGCTGAAAAGATTGTGACAGGTCTGCAATCGGTGCTCAAGCGATCTACCGGCGCTTGCAGTCTTCACTTGTACATACGCTTGTGTCAGAGAAGCAAGAGTCTCAAGCTGGACTCGAACTCTGTGAGTAGTATATATACCGGACCATTACGCTTGCAGTTTCTGTTTCACTTTTCATCCGTAAGTCTAGGTCTGTGGTCGCAAAAGCAAAACTAACGCCTCGTATCCGTCGCTCGCTACTTGATTGGTAAAGAGGCGAATAGCATACATGTTCCATTTCTCTACTATCAGCTCGAAGAACTTAGATCCGTTGAGCTTGATGTGCGCTATCGTGTGCGTCGTGGACACCCGAAACAGCGAACACGTCCACTCTCCAATTCTCGTTAGGCACCTCCGCCACGACCTTCTCACCCGCACTCTGGAATTTTTACAGGAGCCGATCGTAGAATGCCACACAATTCCTCACTACAGTCTGGCCACGAAATCCATTTCACATGCCAGGTCAGCGCAAGGGCGCTCCGTTGGATCTCGTGTTGAAGCAAAGGGTCATGTTCAGGCGACACGTAACGCTAGTGTAGCCCTTGTCCTGCTTGTAAGCATCGTACCAGCAGCTTTCTTTCTCTGCGGCTAGTGCTCATTCTGATATTGAGTTCCATCCTTGTCGTCGATTTTCTTGAGCCAAGGTCTCGATATGCGTCTGGCGGTGCAAATGGAAGAGGGGGGGGGTGCCCATGTATCAGCCCTACAGCTCCCTCACACAGCAGCCTACGAGCCATCCACCAATCACAGTCCGAGATCGGACTTTTGAGATCTCGCCGAGCTGACGCGCAAGCGCTTCCTAGTGTCGCCCATGGCTCCAATTCATCACTCCCGTTCACATCTCGCCCGTATCCTTACATCGCCGCGATGGTTCAGTACTCTCCCATCTTCATCTGCAAAGCCTTCTGCAGCGTATGACACGCTGGTGAAGAGCGGAAGCCTCGTTTTCGACGCCAAGCAGGCCGCAGTCGCCCGTCAATTTTTGGACAAACTGCATTCTCGAGTGGACAGCTACGTGTTGCCCCTTTCCCAGTCATCTATCGATAAAGAAAAATCCGAGATATCTGATGAGATGGAAACAAAGCAAGCGGTGATGGTTCCTCGGGGGTTGTACATTCATGGAGGCGTCGGAACGGGCAAGTCGATGTTGCTGGATCTATTTTTCCGTGGAGCCAAAGTGCAGCGCAAACGTCGCGTGCATTTCAACGAGTTTATGCTTGAAGTGCAGAGTCGACTGGCACAGGAGAAGAAGAGACAGTTGGAACGTTATGGTAGACAGAGACACATTGTGTTGGACGAGAGACGAGATGTGGTGGTGCAAGTAGCCCACGCAATTGCTAATGAGAGTCATCTGTTGTGCTTTGACGAGTTTCAAGTCACTGATGTAGCAAACGCACTCATCATGAGGAAGCTCTTCGGCGTGTTTTTTGCGCGTGGCGTGGTGATGGTTGCGACGTCGAATACTCCACCACAGGTAGGATGTGGACAGACAGGTTGTGGGAAAGATGCGAGGTTAGACATTGACAATTTACTTGTATGTCGTTCTGGTAGGATTTGTATAAAGAAGGCACAAATCGCGAGTACTTCCTGCCGTTCCTCGATCAGTTGGCGAGGCACACGAGAGTGGTGCCGATGAATATGGACGTAGACTACCGCTTCTTGTGTGAGCCTGCGGGTGGCGAGAAGACCTTCCTGTCGCCACTTTCAGTCGCTACACAGCAAAAGATGGACAAATTATATCAAGATCTGCTCGTGTCTGGTGACAATGATTATGTCTTGAATGATGGCAGGGTTCAGGACGAATTGCTTCGTGTGCCAGTGATGATGGGGCGCACACTGGACGTTCGTGGCTGCATAAAGAGTGGCGTATGTCGTGCGTCATTCGGTTTATTGTGTGATACTGAAAAAGGTGCAGCTGACTACAAGGCGTTGGCAGAGTGCTTTCATACCTTGGTGCTCGACGACGTACCGGTCCTAAGCATGACACAGCACGACCAAGCACGACGTTTCATCTTGCTTGTAGACGAGTTGTACGAGCACCGGACAAGACTTGTAGTATCATCTGAAGCTGCAGAACCTCGTGGCATTTTCTTGTTTGACGACGAAAGTGTCCGGGTAGCATCGGAAGGCGCTAACAGCCGTTCTGCTATTGACGAAGAGATGCAGCGTATCAAGATGAAAAACGCAGCAGTGGGTGTACCAACCACGAGCTCTTGGGACGCCCCTGTAGGGGCGTATAGTCCGTCTGGGACGACTGGCACCTTGAATGTGGAGAACCTGGTAGCGCTTAAAGACCTCAAGGTAGCATTCAAACGCGCTGTATCACGATTAAGTGAAATGCAGGGCACTCGATATCTCGACGAAAACATCCGCTGGCGTCATAAACGCGCAAAACAACTTGAAAGTGTCGTTCAGGCTATCAAAGAGTAATTTGTTGTGTCGCGATGAGGAAAGATGTGCATTTTTGCCCAATTCTGAAAGTATCCATGCGTTCCTGACGCGTATCTTATTCTTGATCAGCTCCAGCATGTTGATACCCGCATTCTCCAGTACTTCGCGGCGAACGCCTACAGCTTTTGCTGGTCGCTTACTTGCTTCATTTACCTCTTAAGAATTGAGATTTTCGCACAGGTGCGCATTCCCAATTTTTGTTGCCTTTTGTTTATATGGCATGGTCCTCGTAATCCCGTCGCCAAAGACGTGCATGGATCGCCAAGGCTAATGGCACCCTCGAGTCGTGCGGCGACCGAAGTTGCTGAATACTGGTCTAATTCTTTGTAATTTATGTCGGAAAAGAACACGTTGCAGCTCTTTAGACAGTAAAAGCGGCGAGTGCTGTTGATCAGGGGATAGTCCAATTTTTTGCATAAAGATATATGCAGTCCGTATGTGTCGGTGATGTCGTGGAACCACTTGATGCGGAGCATCAGATGCCATTGTCAAGTTGGAGAGCGATGAGACAGCTATTTTGCTTAATATCGACAACGAAATGTCAAGAGTTGTTTTGTAACGTGTAACTGATGCTCATCTTGACGTTGTATATGCCTACCGATACTGAGTGCAAGCAGTGTTAGATCAGCTTTCTTGCTCATGCAATCTCTACAACGAAATGCATTGTATTCAGTGTCCCCGAAATAGTCGCTGAAAGTACTGTTCCATCTTCTCACAAAGTCACAAAGCACCACCAGAGCTCGGCGCAACAGCAAAATGCGGGCTTCGTCATTGAAAGCACCGAGTGTGC